>JAEANM010009440.1:0-16366 GCA_017656035.1 Myanophis thanlyinensis
TTTATTTATTTTTGCCCCACCAAAACGGTCAATGAGGGCAGCTCTGCCCTGCGAACTACACCTCCCAGCGTGCCAAGGGCGGCGCGGGGCAGCGAGGGCTCGCGCGCGCGCAAGGCCCACTGGGACTCCGAGTCCTCCTGCTTGGCTCTGGACGCTCTTCCCCAAGCGGGGAAAGAGCGCGGAGTGCGCCTGCGCGCCATCTCGGGTGCTCGTCTAAGGCAAAGGGGACGCGCTTACAAGCCGAGCGCGCCTGCGCAGCGGCCGACTCCGGAGGATCTCTCGCGAGGAAGGACGCCATTATCGCAGCCGCCCGGCCAAACACCACGAGAATTCGGCAAGGCAAACGGTAACCTCGCTTCTCTCGCGGGTTCCCGGCTGCGGAGGCGGCTGCTCGGCCGCGGCGCCCCGAGGGCTCCGGCTCAGCCCCTCAGGACGACGGAGAGCTCGCCCGGGCCGCCTCACGGCGCCCAGCCCGCAGGCCGCCAGCGGGAGGGGGCGGGGGCGGGGCGCGCGGGGGCGGGGCTTGAGACTTTGCCGCTCGCTCTCCCCCCCCCGCGCCGTCGCCCCGCCCTTTGCCAGGCAGGCAGGAGGAGGAGGAGGAGGAGGGAGGGGGGACTACAACGCCCATCACCCACCCGCAGCAGGCCTCCAGATCCCAGCTGGCCACCCGGCCTCAGATTCCAGCCCGACCGCCCCCCGTGGGAGGGGGGAAGCTCCATTTTCGTGGTTGGGCATGATGGGAGTTGTAGTCCCCCCCCACCCCAATTAGGATGGATGCTCAGATGGGTATCTGTGTTGTGTGGCTGAAAGATTGCAGAGACCCCCCCCAAAAAAAATTTATCCCCCCCCCCTTTTTCTTAGCGAGTGCCCGGGCTAGGAGTGAAAAGCCCAATCTGAAGGGTCCCTCAAGGTCACCTAGTCGAGCCCATCCCGCTTTATTTCCCCACGCAAGGACCGCTCTCTATTTCTTAGCTGCTCTACCCGAAGTACCAGCTCTTTTGTCCAGCAAAGCTAGGGAAGGGGGATGTAAATAGCTCAAAGGAAGAAGAAAAAGAGAACTGGGAAGGGAAAGGAAAAAAGGCAAGGCAAGGCAAGGCGGCTGGGGTTCCTGCGGAGGTCCAAGCAGGATTCAGTTTCCTTTCAAGAGTTTGATGCTTCTTGAAGGATCTGAATTTGTCCAGCACCTTAAACATGAACCCAGCTGGTGAGATAAAAGAGCAAGCTTGAATAATAAATGTTCTTTGGGTGAATGAACTGTGTGTATGTATGATAATTCTCTGAGCAGGGACAGTTAGGACAATAAAATAGTAAAGGGAATTAAAGAAAATGTATACTCCAGACTCCTGCCCAGTTGCAATACTGGGCACTTAAAACAGGTGATAACATTATAGGCAGAACAAATAAGCTTTGGATGGTTTAAAAGCACGGTGTACAATTTATTAACAGGCTGTAGTCTCTAAATATTGTAGGCAGTCTAAGATAAAAGCAACTATCATAATAAATACATTGTAATAATAAGCAGGAAGCGTTAAATGTGTGTGTACATAATGGTTCCTTCACTTCATATGAGTGTTTATATAACATACTTTGATGTTTTCACATCACTGTGAAATCAGTTGGTAACATTTAAAACAGTTGGTAACAGTTTAGCCCTCTTTGGACAGCAGGGTGCTTTGATGTAGGGCACACAACTAATAAAAAACAACCTGCCTTAGTGGGAGCAAAATGAGATCTTATCGAAGGATTGAACTTGAGCAGTTGCACATGTGTTGCGTGCAAGAAATGTGCAAATGTGTTGGAACTGCTAGCATGTGGAACTAGAAATCCTTTGATATGACACAATTCAGAGAAAACTTCAGTGAAAAGTACATCGCATATGCAGAACGACATTAATTTTTGTACCTATGACTACACATCTTTTGGAATCAGGATTGGATGTTTTTAATTAAATGTATAACTATATTGCTTGGATTGCCTGAACAAAATTTGGGCATTTTAAATGGCATTTCCCTTAATCTGTATTTGCAAAAAGATGGCAGGGAGCTTATAGTAAGTAGTTGGCTGAGCTGCACGGAGCACAATATGTTTATACGAATGATAAAGTAGCTTGTATAAATGAAAAGAACTTTCACAGAACTTCAGGCAGGTGAAGAGAAGCAGCAGAGGAAAGTGGCAATCGGCGGGTACTGGAGCCCCAAGTGCTCCAATCTTGATGGCACAATCAGGGATTGTGGGTGGCTCTGATCCCGGAATGGCCTGCCTGTCTTTCCCAGAGCAGTCAAACTGAATGATAAAACAGACTGGAAATCCGCTAATCTCTCTAAATACGGAATGGATTTAGAGACTATCCCTGTTGCTATTTTTTTCATTAAACACATATCTTCAAGGGGTTTGTAAAAAGGCAGCTTTCTATGTTCCTTTGGAAAAGGAAGTTAAAGCAGAATTGCTTTTCTCACAGGTCAGGATATTTCCTTCTTGCTGCTCTTCTTTTCCTGCTTTTGTTCCTTTCTCGCTGCATCCATTCCCTTATGCAGGAAAAATAAAGCACTTGCAGTTGGCTGTGGCTTCAGCAGCTAGCCAGAATGGATGCTTATATGCATTTTGGGGGGGGCGGGGGGCTGTTTGAGAAACACGATGATGCTCTACCTTTAGCAAATTCAGCTGCTTGTGTGCCTCGACTTGATAACAAAACCAGCATCCCAGTGGACTTAATTACAAGAGCAATTGCTTCCAAATCCCCTCTGGTCATAGGGATACTGTTCTCTATTCTCTTAGGAGAATTGCTGGAAAGCCACTGTTCATCACAATAAATATTTAAACTCGGAGCTATTCTATTCTGGGAGCTATTCTATTGGTTTTAAGGATGTCAGTAAAATCAGATGGATGAAGGTATACCGTAATCCATGGCTGGATTTCTTGAAATGGGTTGCAAACAATTCCAGGTACAAGCGTTCTCTGCGTGCCCCCACCCACCCCCAACACTTCCATTTCTCTGATCTGAACGGTCCAAGTAGTTGTGCAGAATCCAAGCGTGTCTTTTGGGACATGTCAGCTTCTACTCACATGCATAGTTTGCCAATTTGAGGGGAATAGAAAACCATTCTCCCCGTGACCTTTCCTTACTAACAGCCCTGGGTGTTTTTAAAAATAAGCAACTCTTATTAATCAGTATTAGATGTAACTGGTCCAGGATCAATGAACTTGGACCAGACGATTAAAAGCACTAGTGGGTCTGAAGACGGGATCCCCAAGTTTGGGTTTGTAAAGTTAGAACCAATCTGGCGGAGTTTGTAAACGAACCTTCGGAGCTGCTGGAACCGAGAGATGCATCTGGGGCCTGGGTGGAAGAATTGGATACCATTTGCTGCCCAAAATAATACAAACGAGGTGGGAAGAAACATTCTCCAGATTGCTCTGATTCCTGTTTGCGCTGGGTTTGTTTCTGGTCTAATTTTTTTTTTAATACTGGAAAAAGATTTATAGATTCATTTAATGCAATAAATATCGGTGGTGTCAGAAACATGCAAGATGGGCTTCTGAAGACACTTAATTTAATCCACTTAAATAAATGTTCTTTTTCAATACCGGGAAAGGCCGTGCATCCTGACAGGTGCCTCTTTCCAGTTAGCCTGACTTTATTGCGTTATTACTTTATTATCTTCTGAACTTTTTGGCTGCCCTGTTCTTCAAAGGAGAAGGCTTTTCCAACTAAATCAAGAGTGACGTGGGAATGGAAAATCATGTCAGAATCCAAGCTTCCACCACCCAAAGATTTAAGAAGCCATGCTCCGAAGAAATAGAAGAAAGGTTAATGGTCTTGAGTACCTCAGCAAACTGATTCTTGGGATTTCTTGCCAGTTGTGGTTTTACTCCTTCTCGTAAAAGATGGAAACTTAGGAGAAGACACGGTTTTTAAACTTTCCTGTATTTCCTGCAAAAGCAACAGATGGGCAGATTTATTATGCCCTTCGTTTAACAGATTTCATTTCTGGCTTTTTCTCCTAAGCAGCCTGCACTGGCTGGAAATTCTGGGAATTCTGGATTTTACACCATCAAGGGCTTTGCTTGGAGGAAGATGCATTTGAAACTTTCTAATTTATTTAGTTACGGTTCTATCCAAATCCTTGGTTTTTTTACAGGTGAAGATGTCCTTTTGCCACAAGTACCCTGAAGTTAAAATGTAAGCAATCATTTCGGTCCTGCAAAATGACCGAATTGAAATAGATCAACCAGTGCAGTGCAAGGCATAATAATAATGATCCTATCGTGAAAAAGAAGGACAACAATTTTCTTGAATAATTTTCATAATTTAATAAACGGAGAAAGCGTGTTTGACTAGCAAAGGAAGATCTGATTTTCATTCTGTTTTGCATCAAAGTTGTCTTGTCTATTGCTCCAGATCAGAGTGGGCATATGGAAAAGTTCTCCAGCTAACCTTCCATGGATGGGGAAGTTAAGATTCTTGGCAGTCCTAAGCTCTGTGGAATCGCCCCACAAGCAATCTATCCCCTGCATATTGTTTTCTGCAGACAACAGAGGAAAGTTTATGTTAATAATCGTCCAGTAACTTTGCCAACTAGAATTTGGATATAACTGAGCAAAAAGGCTGGCAGGGAAAAACTTGAAAACGTCCAGCAAGTTCTTGAGAAGTTTCATTGATCCAACAGGGAGAGCAGCTATCCATTGGGTTAGATCAGGGGTCTCCAACCTTGGCAGCTTTAAGTCTTGCGGACTTCAATTCCCAGAATTCCTTAGCCAGCAAGGTTGGAAATCCCTGGATTAGATCCCAGCAGGCTAACAACTTCTGAAGGCTATTAAAATAAGGACAGGAAAGAGGTAGCAGATTTTTCTAGGTTTCAGTAAAAATTCTACAATAAGGTTTGCATAATACGAACTTTAAGTTGATTTTTATTTCATGGACACGTCTATGACATTTTGCCATTGTCTAATTCTGGGAGTTTGGGGCTTCTCAGTTTAGTATTCTGGGATTCCTTGGGATTACCCATCCGAATGCCAGCTGGGCCCAACCCTACTTAGTTCCCAGTGCCTTGAGGCTTTTGAGATTTATTTTTCCCAATGGTTTTTCTCTCCAAAAATACTACTTGTGATGAACATCAATGTGATACAGCCCATAGCTAGTTGAATGCAAAGAGATAGGAATATGAATTCTTTGCAAGCAGATCCTGGTTTAATAGACACGATAGCTGGGTTCATTCTTTGAACTATGCCCATAAACCAGTGGTTGTGATTTCTAAATACCGGTTTTATGACTTAGCAGGGTTTGTGAATCTCCACACTTTGATTTATTTAGCCTACTGTGATTAAAGTATGGCTTAGCATGATGTACGAAAGTAATCAGAACATCGTGAACAGCAATAAATGTTTATACAGAGAGTAAGGAAAATGACCTGGACGGAGAGATGTGGGATGTATTGCCAGTGCAATGGGGGGGTGGGGTGGAGGGATGTGACACATTTTAACTCCACAACAAATAGGTAATATTTGGAAGCAATTCAGGCAGACGCTTCCCTAATTGACAAGAGTATAAGAAAGGGGAGGAGGTGTAGCACGGCCAGACCTCTGGGATTTTATTATTGTAACTAGTCGCAATAAAATAGTTCTAGCCTTCCTGTGGAGTTGATTTCTTGGACTGGTCTACCTAGTGGGGCTGTCCTTTATTTTTGGGGTATGTGTGTATGTGTGTGGGTCACATTTAATGCTAAAAACTGATAGTTCTGGGGCAAAAGTCTGTCCTTGCGCTCACTTCCTTGACCTGTAGAAAGGCGCGGTAAAACCCAGCTCCCAGCAGCACCTTAATTTGAAAACAGATAAGTAGTACAGATAATCCTTGACATAAGTTCACTTAGTGACTGTTCAAAGTTACAACAGCCCTGAAAAAAAGTGATTTATGACTGTTTTTCACACACGTTGCAGCATCCTCCTGGTCATGCGATCCAAATTCAGACGCTTGGCAACTGGCTCACACTTAATGGCGGGTGCAGCGTCCTAAGATCACGGGATTGCCTTTTACGACCTTCTGCCAAGCAAAGCCAATGGGGAAGCCAGATTCACTTAACAACTGTGGCAAGAAAGGTCGTAAAAGGGAGCAGAACTCACCTAGCAAATGTCTCGCTTAGCCCTCAAAAATCCTTGGGCTCAACTCTGGTTGTAAATTGAGCAGTATCTGTACTAATAGAATCTGTGCATGATTTGGATTTCCCTTTGCGCAAAGCCAAGATGAAAAGGGAGAGGGCGGGGGAACCGATTTGGCCAGGTCCCTTTCCTAATTTATGGATCGAAAGATTCTTTCCCTTCAACCTCAGCCGAGCTTCCAACCGCATTTGCAGCTCGGGACATGATGAAACCATAATCTGCACACAGCTGTTTTATTATGTGAAGGCTGGCCCTGGCCCAAGACTTCTGAGAAATGGCAAAGTTAATTTGCCAAAAGGAGAGAAATGGCAACCACATGCCCTCCGTCTCTTGCCAGATCACTTGGGCCCCTCGCCACGGCGCAAATGCGCTCCTAATCCTTTCACGGTGATCCGAATTTCAAATGAATCTTTCTTGGCGGCAATTCCTCTTGAATAAATAACTCCATATCTTGTGGTGTCCTCATTGGGAACAATTCTGAAATGGTTTTTTTTCTAAACCCCCTTTCTCCCCCCACCCCACAGATGAACAGCTGTTGCCTTGGCTGGCTTGGAAATGCAAAGCAATGTGGTCGATCAGGGGTCTCCAACCTTGGCAACGTTAAGACTTTGGATTTCAAGTCCCAGAATTCCCCAGCCAGCACATGCTGGCTGAGGAATTCTGGGAGTTGAAGTCCACAAGTCTAAAAGTTGCCATGCTGGCTGGGGAATTCTGGGACTTGAAGTTCACTCTTCACCTGCATATTCTTACTGCATCCCACAACTGGACCATGAGAGAGAGAGAGAGAGAAATGGCTGGGTTCAGTCGGCTTCCGTTCAACCAGAGTGCTTCATTGGCCTTTCAGAGACAAATAAGATTTTTCTCGTCAACAGAATTTCATTCCAGATATCAAAGGAAAAACAACAACTAATCAGTCTGTCGTCGTGTTCTCCGCCATTTCTGTCTCCTTCCACTTTTCCATATCTGGGATAAATTTAGATGTGACTTCCTCCAGGCATCTAAAACCAGTTTGGGAATCTGGAAATTTCCCTTGATAAAACTTTGCAGCAGTCCTCTATGGGAACTCCAGAAGAACACTTATAAAATATTTGGGTGGAATTCAGTGTTGCAGGAGCTGAATTTCAGAAACTCTAGAAACTGGTTTTGTTTGAATGGAATCATTTCCAAGCCTTATTTTGTGCTGGGAAAGAGGTCCTACAGTTCAGCATAAAAACGTATCCGTATAGATTTCTTAATCTGTTTTACTACAAAGACTTTTTTGTGAGTACAGTAAACATGCAGATTGAGCATGAATTAAAATGCTAAAAAGAGGAGACATAATCCAATCCGAGCACTAAGCACTGCTGAGCACTAACCATTTTAGGGGGCTTAACTCTCATGAAATCGGTGGTGGCTAACATTCTTGACTGCATTGATCTTAATCTAATGAGGAAAAGTCTCAGCATGGCACACACACCCCTCCCCCAAGCTGAATGTTGGTGTCAATTTTAGTCCTGAGAAACTTTCTCCCAAAGACATGATGACAGTGGTCTCCAGCTGAGAAAGAGGGCATTTGGGAAATGTCTATGAAGATGCTTTTTCAAGAGACAACTGGACTGTTTTTTTTGTTTCTCCTTGCAGACTGGGTGCAGTCACTGCCATGTCTTCTATGTTCTGGTCCTTCTCCAGCCTTCTGTCTTCTAGATCCGGGGTCTTCAACCTTGGCAACTTTAAGCAAAGCTGGCTGAGGAATTCTGGGAGTTGGAGTCCACAAGTCTTAAAGTTGCCAACATTGAAGACCCCTGTTCTAGATAGGTTGAATTGCATTGTTGTTACTTAAATTTGTTTTCTGCTAAGTGTCAGATTCTGGAGTAGGTCATACAATATAATCCAGGAGATCAAAGTGCTGCAATACCCAGACTGCCAGATTTCAAACACAAAAACAGTAAAAAACAGAATAACCAGGGGAACCTGGACTAAAACATTCTTAACAATAACAAAACAAAATATTGGATACATTGGTTTAGATATGCTATGTTTCACCAATACTTCTTAGACAGAAGAACATTTTTTGTTTTTCAAAACTGTAATTTAAACTAATTTAAGTCCTGGACCATTTACCTGTAACTTAGCCTATTGGATTTTGATAAAATTAATTTCTGACTGCATAGATCTACACTATGATACCAAAACGATGGTTGAGATTTCTTTAATGCGTTGATAATTTAAAGAGCAAGCATTGGAAGAAATCAATTCTTGTTCGTTCATTTCTTAGGACTGTGTTCGAAGGTGATTGCGGCTGTACAATGGTGTTTAGTGTCAGTATGATGGACTTTGGAGTCAGCACTCGCAATAAATTGAGGGAAAAATAGACTGTCTCTTTCTTCATTGCACGAGTGAAATTGGGGAGTTTTCGGGTGAGCATCTAGTCAGTCTGATGCTGTGCTAGGAATGCTGCAGCCTCACAGGAATGCTGTACACCAGGAATGCTGTAGCCTGCAGTTGTTAAGGGCTGTTGTCCGCTTGCCACTGCTGTCATGAAATCCCCCAAGGCTTTGATGATCAAATGGGCATTTGTGTCCTTTTTTTGTCAAAATACTTGTACATGCTGGGTGGTGGATGGTGCATATTGTAATCCTCATGGGGCCACTGTTTTTGATGTTTTGCAGAATCCAAGTTGTATGAACTGACGGATCTCCTTCAGTTCAGCCCCACGCCCCTGTTTCTGAATGATGACAGAACAGGATTTAGCGGATGTAGTTCAGATAGCTGTGGAGGACTTGAACCCAGATCATCCAGGTATGTTATTGCAGAGACATAAAGGTAAGGGAGGCACAAGTAATCCAGCCACACAATTTGCATGCTTTGTGGTATAGAATAGAACAGAATTTAGAATGGAATGGAATCTGATTCAGTGGCTTCTGAATCACTGCTGAAATCCTCTACATCAGTTTTTTCAACCTTGGCGACTTTAAGACATGTGGACTTTAACTCCCAGAATTCCCCAGCCAGCAGGTCTGAAGTGGTGTAGGGTTTCCTGCCTAAGCGGGGGGGTGGGGGGTGGGTGGGTGGGTTGGACTAGAAGACCTCCAAGATCCCTTCCAACTCTGATATTCTATTCTATTCTTGAAGTTGCCTACAGTTGCGAAACACTGCTCTAACTCATAGGCAAACCTGGCTGTGAAAACAAATTTTGGGAGAAGGATCTCCCAGCCTGGATAGCTTCTAGCACGCTTCTCCTCACCCAGTTTGTAGCTTTCCCTTTTACTTTCATGGCCTTTGATGGAACTATTAAAAAAACGGTTTGCTTGTTTCTGTTTTTGGGTTTGCAGTTGTCTTGGAAAACCATGAAGTGACCGATGAAGATGTAGACCCTCCTCCGAAACGGCAGCGGATAGAAATCAATTGTCAGGACCCATCAATTAAGGTTGTAGCCATGCACATGCTCGTTCACACAACGCAGCTAATAATGGGTAGAGAATTACTAAAATCTTCCCTATGTACTAGAAATAAATTTTGATTGTATCAAACAACAAAGCTTATGGCTGTGTTGACAGCTTTTTAATTAGAAAAAGCAGGATAAATAAAATAGTAAGCGGAGCAATATGTTTAATGTGAATCTTCAGTATTCTGCAGAAATTCCACTAAGAAGATTAGAAAAAGTTTCGATTTAAGTTTTGAGATTGCTGACTTATAATGGAAAATAGCCTAAAAATACACATGCTAGATGTTTTCTAGAGTTGTGCATTTCATCATCAGAGTTTGTAGGTCACTCGAAACCAGTTTTGTTTCATTATTAATCATGTTCACTAGAGGGTGTACAAGAAGCATTGAAAAAGAAACCCAGTCCCATCCGGGTACAAATCAAAGCAAAATCTTATGTTTTGTCATAAATAATGACCTCATGTTTTTGAGTGGAATACTTCTTTTAAAAAGGCCCGCAGTTATCTAGGTGCGCTTTGGAACTTAAAGCATATTTACACCCCTCCTTTTCAGCTCTGTTTCCAGAAACACCCAAGGCAAAACCCTTGAGCAGGTACTAATCTGAAGCTGATAGGTCCAGGATGACAGCTGAAATAATAGTCAAACTGGAACGGCGTGGGCTTCGTGCCCTTGAATCAGATGTGTTTGTTGGAAAGGAGGTCCACCAGATTCTTGACTTGGGGCCACCATAGATTCAGAGACTCTCTTCCCAGAATGCGGGCGAGCCTTTCAACCCTTGGATAAGCCATCAAGAGGGTTGTTTTTAATCCCAGGCAGGCTCTGAGGATACCTGTGCCTTCGCTGTTCCTTGGTGCCCTTTGTAGGGCACCTATGTAAATGCAAGCATAGCCTCTCCCCCCACCCCACCCCAGCTCACTCTGCTGCTGCTTCTCTTCCTCTTCCCCAGTCCTTCCTGTATTCCATTAACCAAACGATATGCCTGCGGCTGGATAGCATCGAAGCCAAGCTGTTGGCCCTGGATGCAACCTGCAAGTCACTGGAAGAGAAACTAGACCTTGTTATGAACAAGCAACATAGCCCCATCCAGGTGCCCATGGTGGCAGGATCCCCACTTGGGGCCACCCAGACATGCAACAAAGTGAGATGGTAAGTCTCTAGTTTGTCACTGTGGGCATCTCCTGTTTCCTGATCAGTTGTCCATCCCAGTCAAGCAGGATAGATTTGGGCTATCTGTCAGGAACTTGGCACGCAGCTTAGTATTAGAAACATTTCCCCCCCCTTGAAGGCAGCAAAAACACATTTCTTTACCTGGGGTTGGTGGACTTGGAGGTCTTGCCACATTTTTGCTTGGCTTGGCCTGTTTCTACAGGACCTTGTAGATAAGCGGCTGTAGCAGCCTTGCCTGTTTAGATTTAGGGCATGGCTCTCCCAGGATTTTGTTTTGACTTTGGGAATAAAATAATTCAGCCTTCTTAGAGTTGAAGCATGTTTTTAACCTCTCTGATTTTGGAAATAACCTTATAATTAACCATGATTATTTGTGCTTCCAACACGGAAAAACTGAATACATTCATTCGTATTTTGAACCTTCTCTTTTGGAAATCCTCACTGATTTTCACATTTTTTAAAAATTTTGAAATTGGAATTATTACAGTTTCCTATACAGGAATAGGAATGTACAGGGATTTGTTTCCCTTAGAGCAAAATATTTGGAATTTCAGTTTCTTTACTGTAGATAACTGTTAAGACAGGTTTACTTAGAGTGCTAAATCTTGGTTTGTTTTAACCATGGATTTGATGAAAAGATGGCTGGGTTCACACATAAAAAATCAAAGCCAAACAGCCAAGCCTAGCTAAAATATACACATCCTTCTCTTTAACTTCATAGAAAGCAGATAGCAGGTTATGTTAATGTCAGCATGATACCCTCATTAAAAGTGGTTATTTTTATGCCAACTCTTCCTAGGGGATGTGTGTCTAAATCTTTACCTTGCTTTTGTCTTTGGTGGGTTTGCTGAAAACGTATTATCGACTTTCATTGGAAACAGAACAAAGCATGTCCAGTGAGTGTTATCACAGATTTTAGTAATTAGAGTTGATTGCATTTTTGATGGATGTAGTCTATGCCTCGGGGCTAAATTTTGCTTAATGAAGTGTTGATGAGTATTCTGAAGCTGTTTATGTCTTACCAAGGGAAATATTTTTTGAAAAATGCTTTTCCCCCAGGTGCACAGAACAGTTTTGTGAGATGAGCTATGTATTATAAATCATGATGTGTAGCCTTGCTCTGGTTTTGTGTTGCCATTAACAGCTGTGTTATTTCACGGGTTCATCATTTATCATTAGTGTAATAACAAGAGTTTATTAAAATTAAAGTTTCCAAATGAGAAAATAGAAATGCATGCTCTTTAAAACCAAAACAATGCTAAGAATCGGGGGAGGGGGGGGTTGAGAAGGAAAAAAAAAGACTTTTTTTATTTTTAAGAGCCTTTTCTTACATTCATATTCAATTCTAAATTGCTTTGCCTTGTGGTAAGTAAATTGATTAGGGATTTTATCTTCTAAGATGTGATTCTTTTTAGATAGCAACTCAACTTTGCTGTAGAGAAATAGACAGAACTCACATCTCAAAATCATCATCCAATTTTTTCAAGTTGGTTTGCCAGTCCATAGTGTATGACTGCAAAACATTTCTTATTTTTGCCATTACTTCTTGAAATCATCACCATTCAGAAAAGGAAAGAAAGAGCTGGAAGTGGCTGGACTGCTGAAAAATTCCTGGGTATTTGTTTTTGTCAATATATGACATATTCTCCCCAAAGTCACTAGGCTGGTCTGAGAAAGTTGCTTTTCTCAAAACGTCTGAATTTCCCATTTCATAGGACGTAAAGACACCGAGGTTTTAAAACTTAGAAATGGTAACTATGAATTGTGTTTGGAGAGCCTTGATAGCGAAATGCCTGTCTTTAATTCATCCGGCTTAGTTCATTGGCACATGACGTGAGGGGGGCCCCCCAAACCTTCAGCATTTGTGGGGGGGAAAAGAGGATGAAGAAGTGAGTAAGCACCGTGTAAGGCAGGGTTTTCCAAACTTGGCAACTTTATGGACTTCAACCCCCAGAATTCCCCAGCCGGCAGGGGATTCCCCAGCTGAGGAATTCTGGGAGTTGAAGTCCACATGTCTTAAAGTTGCCAAGTTTGGAGACCCCTGGTATAAGGTCGCAAGCGTGCAGCTGGAAGGAGCTTATCTGCAAGGAAACAAAAGGCAGAAAGGGTGAGGTTTAAGTAAAAAGCACCGGAGACTATTAAAAATAAACCACATGTGCACGTATGCTCCCATATATTCTCTCTGTCTCACTAGTCAGGTTTGCATCCTTTGAGTCCAAAGGCACAAATGTAATCGATTGATTTGTATTGATACATTGTGATGAAAACAAATAAGAATAACCTTGTTACTTTGCAGCAAAATCAGCAAGGATTTTGTAGCATCTCAAAGACAAACGCATTTGTGGCAGCCTTTTGCAAGGGTTAATTCTGCTCTTAAATGATACATATATGCTCAGGGTTTTGTTTTGTTTTTTTTTTATTTTCAGCTCTGCCTAGTTTATTTCGGCTTTGTTCCTCTTCCTTCAGTCTGCCTGTTCTCCCCATAAATTTTTCTGGCCCTGGTTGTCTTTAATTTCTTAGGAGTCTGGCTCTAAAATTATCTTAGTCTTCAAGAAAATATGCTGAGAGTTCCTTCCAGCATGGAAACTGGCAAGAATGTGGTCTTTTCACTTCAGCTTGACATGAGATGGAGCCATCACAGTGGGTTAGAAAATGTATTGTGGCATCCAGACAAACGATCTGGGAATTCTGGTCCAGCTTTTTGGGCCCTGGTGCAAGAATGGTGAAGTCAGTCTTCTCTGCCTGTGTTTCCTAAACAATCTTTCACCAAAGTGGCCCACCAACGGCGTCCCTAGGCAGATGGATGCTCCTTGGATGCATCACTTGCTCATCTCTTCTGACTAATTTTTTTTCTGGGCATTGCAGCTTGCTGATAATCTGTAAGTGGATGTCAAGCAAGGGAAAAAAATGTTGCTTCCTTGGATTAACTTTTACATCTTTCATATTAGGAAGAGGACTAACGGTTGGGATCTTCTCTATTTTGGCAAAAAAATAGAAGTTCAGATTTCTATGCTAAAGTTGACACCCAACCTGATTTGTAATATCTCCTCTGTGCTTTATAAAATGAGAGACTAAGAAGGGAGGAATGTATTAGGAAGAGAAAGACTTATTTTCCTTTCTTACCAGCTGGAGTTTCCCTAATAAAAGGTCCTTGTTCAAACCATTGAATTTCAGAATTTCTGTTAAGAAGACCAGCAGAGCTATCAGGGACACTTAAGTTTTATTAGTCGACCTACAAGAATATTTAGCCTGGTGGAACATAGATTGATGGGAAGTGCGGTTTCCTGCAGTTTCCCAGGTATTGAAATCCACTTCCCGCAATACCAGTTTCTGAAGCTTGATTTTGCATCGGGTTCTCATGCCACACGGAAGCATTCTCTGTTTTAAAATGTGACACGGAGTCTAAAAATATCTCTGTGTGCCCATCAGAAGTGTAGACTTGACTGTTTGACTAAGAGAATTGTTTGGCAGTTCCTTTCCTGCTCAGATTTTATCTGCCCGTAAGGCAAGCTTGTTCCATCAGCTGCCATGAAAAGACGTTAATAACTTACGTGTGTTCAGCTGAGTGTCCCTGAGAGTCACTTACAGACTTTATCTATTCAATGCTTACTTAGACAGTCGCCCATCAAAGATGCTGCAGTGGCAACCTGCTCTTTGCAGCACGGTCCACGTGGGTTTTCTAGATGTAGCTTGGTGATACGAAGCATTAACTTGTTCTGATGGTTTGTAGATTGGGTGTGTTGGCTTTTGTTTAAGGAGAGATATTCTGCAGATGGTCCTTGGCGTGCCAGCTGGGATGCTTTCGGGGCTCGGAAGCAAGAAACAAAGACAATGTTTTGGTAGATTGAATGGATTCCATTCCATTCGAGTCATTCAGAATCTACTTTCCATGAGTCAAAAAGGTTGTGTGTGTTACCGTAACCTTAAACATATACTTTTCTCTCTCTCCCTCTCTTTCGTTCATTTATTAAATCCTTTCTCATTGGCAATTCTGTACAATGCACACTAGCAGGCCTACAGTCATTCCGTCATCCTTTTTGAAGTTTAAAATGTTCTTATGAGCATCCCGAAGGTGCTTTTTCAAAAGGCAAGTGGGCTTCCTTTGTTTTTCCTTGAGATATTTCGCTTCTCATCCAAGAAGCGAAATGTCTTCAAGGGAAAACAAAGTCTTGCCTTTTGAAAAAGCACCTTTGGGACAACCACGACCTGAATGATTGAGAATCTCTATAGACTTTCTTATGAGTAAACCCATTTTTCCCATTTGGGGCATCTTTCCCTGAAGATTAAGCCCCTTGTCTCCTTGCCCTCAGCCATTCTGGTTATTAGGTCTGGAATGAGAAGAGATTCTACTAGATAGTATTCTTGAAACTTGTTCATTTCAGTCCCCTACTACAGCTCTGGAGATCCTAAGAAATAACTGCTGAATTTAACTGCTGTTAAATTCCCATGTTTGGTTTACAGTGGACAGAAGGGGGCAGAAAAGTATTATATATAAAGCTGTGTTTTTGATGCTGAGAATTGAAAGGATTGCGCAAGCTATGAAAATCAGGTTGAAAATCCCAGCTCTGGGGCACTACCTTTCTTGTAAAATACTCACAATAGAGGGTGGTGTTCTAAAGAAACAAAGACTGTAGTCTAGGTAAACTCTACCTGGAAAGAATTGAGGTGGAGGGGTGAGTGTGTATGCAGTTGTCAATGAGGCATTGCCGATGCTAAATAAATATGATTGCTAATGAGGCTTTCCAGATGATCTGGAATACACAACATCTGTCCTTTATTCCAAATATTTGGCTGAAGAAGAGCCCTGCCTGTAGTATAAAAGGCATGTGTGTTTTAAAGAAATTTAGTATTAAAAAGTTGACTGAGTCCTGGATTCCACTGAGTTCATTTGGGAGAGATTAAGGCATTAAGTTGAACTCAACATGCCAAAGGTGGTTGGGCATCATTCCCAACGAAGAATTGTTTTGGAACAGGCCAATCAGCCAACTGTCCATGTGTTTCACTGCTGATCTCTCCTCTGGCTTTAGACAAATGTTAATTGAAGGGCTTCGTGTTTGCTAATTGCAAAGAATCTCCCCGGACTCCTCTTTCCCTCATTTGTCCATGATGAGCCAGCGACATGAGAGAAGCTGGGCTAAATTTCAGAATGGCGCAGGAGAGGATACGATTACTTGCCAGCCAACTCTTGTGTGTTGTGAAGGATTTGAACCCCGTCCCATTTTGGAGTCCCCAAAGCTCTCCTCGAAATGATAAGAGTGCAAAGGAAGGTTTTGTGAGCTGACCTTCAGGCCTGCCATTCTTCCAATGATCTTATTACCGAGGGAACCTTCCGTGTGGTTGGAATAGTTGCGGAGGGCAGCGATTGGTGGGTGGGGAAGTATGAAATCGAGGTGGGGTGACCAAACAGTGAAGGACAATTAGCAAAAATGTGAAAATGCAAAACACCACCTCTTCCCCTGGCTCCCCTTAAGTTGGGAAATGAGACCAGAGGTGAACCTGAGCAGTATCGGTTGAATTAATTAAGGCAAGTAATTTAATTCACATTGTTTTTCACAAATATATTTTATTCAATTTTCTTATTACAAATAGATAATAATAATAAAAATCATCACTATACCATATA
>JAEANM010009441.1:0-16366 GCA_017656035.1 Myanophis thanlyinensis
ACACACACACACACACACACAACACAGAGACACACATACATACATATGCCTGCATTAGGAAATAATAGAAATCACAATTTCTAAATACATTGCAATACTGTATGAATTGTTAGTAATTCCAGTTAACCTGACAAAAATTATTAGATTTAGATCTCAAACAAAATAAAGCTACAAATATAACTCAAAATCAAGTTGTATGGATTCCATTCACAGCATAACCTAATTCAAAATTTTGCCAAGAAAACGTGGCACAGTGATATGTGTTTTAGAAATTGAGTCACAAATCTAGCTGTCTCCTAAAATAACAGAGAAATAAGTACTTTCAATTTTCTGAACATTATGATAAAGCATACAAAGCAGACTCAAGAAGTGTTCATATTTGCAGAGCAAGAATGGTAAACATTTGGCAATTTCCAAGAAGATGATATACTAGTTTAAGCTACTATTTTGACATTTCATTTCTATGCTGAGGCAAATATATGAGCCTTAAAACAAGAAAAACCACTAAAGTCTCATAGACCTGCAAGAGATTTGAGAAATGCAAGAGATTCAAGAAAAATAGCTGATACTGGAATTTAAAGCAATTAGGATAACAAAGTCTGCTTTTGTAAAAATGATCTCATTTTTCTTAGATTTTATTCTGTTTTGCTATAAATTCAGGGGATGGACTTACAGTAAGGGTAAATAATAAAAAGCAACTGTTGCAAAGATAATTCCAGGTGTAATTTCTAACACAAATATGAAGAAAATAAAAGGTTAAAAGAGGCTGCTGATGACTCAACCTTGCCTTTCTCATTTTTACTTGAAGATGCCAGGAGTTGAATTTGGCATTATTTACATAAGAACATATTCTTCGTTACTGAAATATGGCTAAATGTATATGAACCAAACAAAAAGGATAAAATCATGCCTTTGGTATTTCCATATGCAGATTTCCAAAGTGGGGACATATACACATCCTTGTATGTGCTATGAGAATGCAGAGATCCTTAAGCTACAAGAATGAAAGGAATATGCAAACTTTCTTTCAGGTGCTAATTACAGGTGTACAGACTACAAGTCTTCCTTCTTGCATTCGACCACAGTAGTCAAAATTCTTTCAGAGATGTAGCATAGGGTTGATACTGGGAAAAGACCTAGAATCAACAGGATATTTAGTTTGTCTCCAGTTTAGCGCCTGGTGTAATGGTACTGTAGTAGCTATGAGTCCTTTAGTCCCACTCCTCAGAGGAGAGAATCTTATGACTTGAAGAAGCCAAAATATTTCCCCCCCTAAGGAACTGGGCAGAAACAGTCTAAGATTCTACTATTTCTCCTCTGCTTCCTTGCAGGTAATTACTGTGTAGATCTTATCACAACGGTGTTGGGTGTATTAAAAGGAAGAATACAGAGCCTTGTGAAGTAGAAGAGAAAGTTAGGCTAAATAATCTGGGTTTTTCTCCCTTTCTGTTTCTCCTTGCTTGCTGACTTTTGAATGTCTAGTGCAGTGGTTCTCTGCCGGTGATCCACAGACCCTGAAAGGGGGAGGGGGGCTATGTTGTTGTCACAGGGGATCCATGAAGACTTGGAGAAATATTAAATCTCAAGTCTTGGGAGTTCGTGGCTATGTCCACGGACACAAAAGATATTTAAAGGGAGTCTATGGTGAAGAAAAGATTGAGAACCACTGGGCTAAGGAATGTAGAACCTCTGTGATCTGCTTTTGCATGCAAAGAGAAAGAACATATGTTTGATAAATGAAGGTGAATGATTGGTAAACAAATAAGAATAAAGTAAATAATAAAAAAGCAATTTTTTTACAAAAGCACTATATTTTCAAAGCAAGTCAACAAACTAAATATCTAATCCTTCCCTTGTTTTCTTGTCATCATAACTTACTTATTCGGAGGACATTCAAATTCCATTTCTGTTTAGTGAAATCTTGCTTCGTAAACTGGCTTATTTCAGGCATTAAAACATACTTTTCCTACCTGCTTAATCTACAGAACGCCACATACTGTTAGGATAATTACAGGCTTTTCTCTCTCTTTCCCCCTCTCTCTTTAAACCTACTGAAAAAGAAATGTGAAATCACATATATTTAGGAATAACACAATGAACATCCTACCTGGTCCGAGGCGGAACTGCATTTGTTTGCCATCTTCATCTGTAAAAAAGAATAGAAAAAGGTAATAATATAAAATAATGGCAATTATATTGTCATTTATGAGTTTCATTCATAATTGCATGCTCTCATGGTAACCATATGGTCCCAGGAAAATATGAGATTGAACTGAGGAGGCATCAACAGGAGGCAGCACATTCATCATAACCTGTTGTTACTTCCTAAATTGAAAATGTGTCACAGCCAGAGTAAGTAGTAGATTCAGTCCACTTTTCCCATAGAAATTCAGATGCTCAAAATAACTATACCCAGACAACGCACTGTTTATATAGACACTGAAATGTTTGCTCTTTCTATATTTAATAAAAATATTTTTTTAAAAAGTTCAGTGGGCACATTTAACATAACTTCCTGTGTTCCCACTGCCCCTCAGAAATAACACTGTGCAATGGGCTGGGCTGAGATTGACTGCTCCCAAATCCCCACTAAGCTTCTATGACTGAGGGTGAATCTGATCTCTGAGATCCTAGTCCACTACTTAAATAATGCAATGCAGTATTATTTAAGTAGCAGACTATTGCAATGGCAATCGTGCTCTGAGTAAAATTAGGATGCAGCATTTGGATGGCAGAACACAGTTCCTAAGCAACTCCAAAACTCTATCTCTTATGCACCATTTTAACTGAAACAACTGAGAACAATCAAATAACTAGGGAGTAAATTGACCCCTTGTTTCACTGCTGTTGTGGATAGTCTCTTCCATTGGACTGAGAGGAGCTCTTGCCAATCATACGTGAAATGAAACTTCTCTGAATTAAAATAGGATGCAATTTTCAAAAGAAAAATACAGTACACAGACTAAGCAAGCAAGCAGTATCAACCTCACCTGTAACCACAGTGATTTTGTAATGATTGATAGGCTGTAATAAGTAAGCAGATAAGTATCTCCACTTAGTAAAGATTTTAAAAGTAGGTTGACCTGTGCAACGTGCCACAGAAATCATTTCATTCAATATCTCTAGAAACCTGCCATGCTCCTATCTATGTGGCTGTTTAAAAAACTCCAGCCAAGCCCATGTGTTTCATTAGTTTGTGGACACAATGTTTATCTTTTACTATATCCCTTCATACAAGTGCTAAGTAGAAAAATACTTCATAATTTAGTCCAGGCAGTAACCATATGTTTAAGCATTTATTTATATTGATCTTTCTATAGATCAGTTATGATACAAATCTAAGATTTATTATGGCTCTTAATAGCACACAAACAAAATTAACCTTAATAACTTGACTGTCCCTAAAAGGATACATTAATCTATTTACTGCATATCTGGATTGTTTAACTGTGTTTATGCTTGAGTGTAAATCTATTCATTAAACATTTAAAAATAACTCTGAACTGAATTTTAATTAATACAATCCTTCTGATGTGCAACATTTGAGACAACAGCCGCACTCTAAGATCTGGAAAAGTATGGAATCCAAAGAGAAACTTTGATTTGATTTCCACAATAGTCCAGGAAATCCAACTTAAATCAACTAATCTAAAATACATGTCAATGAAATTCTCCAACAGAAGACGTTTCACTGCCTTTGTTCCTCCAGGGCTACTATTAATTGTATGCATTAATAAATCAGGCCCTGAAAGAAAAGCAGGATATAATTCTAATAAAACAAAAAGGGTTGTTATGTACTACCACTGATAAATGTATCTTAAATGTAATAATAATTTGTTCTGGCTAGCAAATTTCAGATTTATCTAATTATTCGTTTGTGAAACCAATTCACCAAAGGGTTCTATTAGTGGCATGCAAGCCGAAGCAGTACAATAAAATAATCACAATATCTAGACAAAATGGACTACAATACAGAATTCTAGAATAAAATTGTTTTAACAGCAATCCTTGCTGAAAGCATCATCATATAAAAGTAAAACCTACACTGCATATGAAATTACTGACTTTACAATTCTCTGGGTTGTTAATCACAACGTATCAAAAGAAACAATGTAAGATATTCTCAAAGGCTATGTATAAAAAAATTCTACAAAAAAGAGAAAACAGAACTTGATTCTGAGTAGTTTCATAATAGCGGTAGTAATAGGTTTAGGAACTTCCCAGACTGACAATATAGGTTTTTTTTTAAATTCAAAATAAGGAACAAGTAAAAAATAGAGAACAAGATAGCAAAAGAAGTATGCATGGATCATTTGGTCCATACATGGATATATTTGGAAGTATGTCTCATATATCAAACAAGCTACCATTATAAAAGATGTTGCGTTTGTCTTACAATTGTATATTATGACAATGATTAACATGTTAATTTAAAAGCTTAGATTAAGAACTGCTTTTCTTACAGCAAATAAAAAAGTGGAACATATATTCTTCTATCATTGTCAAATGCACATTACCATCCTAACTGATTTATGCTCTATAAACTTCACTGAATGTTGCACCAGAAGTAGAACTAAAGGAAGGTCTGCTAACACATCTCTAATGCAGAAAGTCTTCCTCTTACCAAGTCACATTTGCCTGGGAGGAAAATTATTTATTTAAATATAATAAATATATTTTATTAAATATATTTATATTTATTATATAATGTAAATATTATATTGACTCACTGTTGGTACTTCAGACAATGTCTGTTTTGTTTTGTTTGGGACAGGGATTTTCTATATTATAGATAAACTATGTATAAGATATTGAATTTTCGCCACCCTGACATGCAGAAGACGAATCAATGAAAAATATTAAAACAGGGACAAGGCATACCTCAGGACAGAGATCCATCTTTGATTCAAAGTGTTTGTTCTCAGGTGATAGTAACAAGAAGAAGATAGTAACAATTTGGACAATTTCTTGTCCAAATTGTATGTTGTCTGTGAATTGTTACTTGTCAATGGTCTGTGTATATTTATTACTGTCTCAATCAACCTGAACAAGTCACTGCAGAATGAAAGGCTCTTTACAGAACATTATGCACTCCAGGATGTTAGTGCAATGTTGGTTGATACATAGATGTTTTTCAACTGCCAAGTCTGGATCTTAGAGAGAATGTTTAGCCCAAAATCACCCAACCAACTTATGTGTATAGGACAGAGGTGGGGAACGAGGGCCCCTTGATGACTTTTGGATTTCAACACCCAGAATTCCTGCACCAGCATGTGTATAGATAAATAAAGAAATGCATTTTGGTAATTCACTAGTTGGTCTTACTCTTAAACAAACAATTTTCTCTCAATTTTGTTGAGGGTTATCATTTTAATAACCTAGAAATATAGAATACTCAAACCATATCATTATTACTATAAACCCTTTCAAAACCTTGGACCATAAGGAAGGCTGAGGGCCAAAAAATTGAGGCCTTTGAACTATGATGCTGGAGGAGACTTCTGCGAGTCCCTTGGACTGCAAGGTAAACAAACAAGTCAGTCTTAGAGGAGATCAACCCTGACTGCTCTTTAGAAGGCCAGATCCTGAAGATGAAACTCACATATTTTGGCCATCTAATGAGAAGGAAGAACTCACTGGAGAAGAGGCTAATGTAGGAATGATTAAGGGCAAAAGAAGAAGGGCAGGGCAGGGAATGAGGTGGCTGGATGGAGACACTGAAGCAATCAGTGTGAGCTTCAATGGACTCTGGAGGATGGTAGAGGACAGAAGGCCTGGAGGAATGTTGTCCATGGGATTGTTGTGACCCACCACCAGCCAGCAGAGCTATTGGCAGATTCTGACAGTGAGAAACAACATAAGCCTGTCCTGGAGTCTGGGAAAAACTCTTATCAGTGTTCAGGGATGCCTGTCAGTCATCAGCTGCCTTCCGAGTTGGAGAGCAGTAAAGAGGAACAGGTGGAAACTGTCCCTGATGCGCATGTGCAGAGTTGCTAGGAGAAGAGAGCAGCTCAGGAATCAGGGACATCTAGAAAGGTATGGCACAGGTGGCTGGTGATTGGCCCCTTCCAGAAGGCTTAAAAAGAGGAGTGATGGGAAGGGGAGTTTGCAGAGAACAATTAGTTCATATGGCTTTGGAAAGCTCTGTTCCTGACTGCAAGAGGAATTGTGAGTCATTCTCTGGCCTTGGGCCAGGCCTAATAGGAGTCTGGGCTATCAGCCGTATTTTATTTATAAAATAAAGAGTTTTAGCAAACAGCCAAGTCTCCTTTCTTGTCTTGTGATGCCTAGGACAGAACAGGGATCACAACAGATTGGACACAACTTTGCAACCAACAACAACCTAGTTCAGCCATGCCATTAAGTGGGGATTAAAGACAAAAGCAGCATTATGTGATTGTGACATAAGCCTTATCTCTTTTTTATGTGTGTAAAATCAGAGTTGTAACATCACCTGGACACCCAAAAGGAGCAAATCTTGCTGCACTGTACTACTTTCATCTTTTTGATGAAAATCGGAAGCTCATTGAAAGAGCTCATTGAAACAATGAAGGAATATTTTAGGTTTTCTAAAATTCTTCTGGATATTTAAAAAAAATACATTCCCAACCCTTAAATTTAGTCAGCTGTCCTCTGCCTAAAAAAAACCCCTTCATTTCCCAAGAAAGAAACATAGTGAAGTTACTGGTAAGCAGTACAGACAGTAGAGAAACTTGGAGCAGTAGCTCCTTTATAAATAATGAACATCACCAGAATACTGCATTCATATTAATCTGCTAGGCAATTTTTCTCAAAGAAAAAGTTTTTAGCTCAAACTGGGCAGGAATTCAGGTTGATGTGGCTCCTTAAAACAGATTCCCTACTGACTGATTTTTACTATATATAGTATTTCTCCTGTATCACTGTTCTATCTTTCTTACTCAGCTACTTCAACTTTTTTTTAACACAAAGATAGTCAGAGCAATCTAGTTACAACAGAGCAATATTGGAGAGGTTTCCAGTTCACAATGGCACAATCAGAATAAAAAATGCACCAAATGCATTTGGAAATGAAACCGTTTGAAAAACCACAAGCCTTAGGCATCAAACTTATTTTTAGAAATATATTAAGGGTGTTCTAATACTTCTCACTAAATAAGGTCATATGTAAATAACTGATGACTCTAGTCATGAAAATCCTTTCCTAAAAAGACAATAATGGCACTGAAAACACATAAGACATTTGACAAGAAATTGCATTGGAATCAATGGGATCTGTTCTTGTTGAAGCACAGGCAAGATCAAACTAGAATCACGTGATAATGAAAAATAAATGCAATTTGATTTGATTATGTAACACAAGAACCAGTCATATTCTCCAATGGAAAATTACGTTGCTACGAAAGAGAACTCAGATCAAAACCCTCTTTAACATAGCATCAGAGATGTCTTTAAGAAGCTCCTAAAGCAGATGCGATTTTCATTCCGATAACGCAATTCTGTTTTCTGAGGTCACCGAACTCAGGGTGCAGCAAGACCAGCCCTTAAGCCAGATTTGTGGAAATTTCCACCATCTGTGAAACAGAAAGGCATGGGCTTTCAATCAGAAACTGTGTCTTTCAAAACAGTCTGGCAAACTACAGTCTTTTGCTCATATGTCTTACTTTTCAATGGAAAAAGTTTTTCCTTGCCAGAAGTGCAAAGTCCAAAAGAATCCAAAACTGATTGATATGCTGTTCTTGAACTTACAGGCTCTTGGACAGAAAAAAGCTATGTGTACATGGAGCTGCTGCCTGTGCTGAAAAGAGCAACACTGGTTTTGTCCACATGGTCTATTGTCTTCACCAGATTCTTTTGAGAGGAGCTGCTGCTCCTTCAGTTCATCACTAAACATCTCTGTAGATCCTCAATTTTCGTAGGCTTTTTCTCCATCTATGCCATCTCGTTCAACGTTTTTTCCCATTCAGTCTTACCAACACATGCATAATTAGGACATAGGTATGCCCTTGTTCCTATTGCAGTCTAAAGAATTAAGCGAGTTTTACTTGGAATAAGAAAGAGAACATTTTGCCAGTAGTGCTGACAGTTTGGCAGGCAGCCAGGGATACACCATATGCTCCTTCCCACTCTGAAAATTCAGTATTACAAAATTGTCACACAGTATTCCCCCAGGAACCCCATTGTGCTAGTCATTCTACAAGATGCAGCTATTCAGTCCCACAGCTAGACCAGCTGCTCCTTCTTTAGAGAGGGTATGGGATTATTTATTAATCCCATTTTTGTCAATGGCTAAAGAGCCTTGCTCCCAATGTATTCAACTAAGCAGTGTATCGCATGCTCTAAACAAAACTCAAGCAATCTGCAGTCTGCAGGAGGGCTGGCTTTGCTAATGTAAATACTTACATTCCAAAGTACAAATATTACAAACAGAAAATACGGGATGTAGCATGGAAGCTAATTATTTGAATAAAAAATGGCCTCCTCCATCAGCAGGAAGGCAAAGTAAACTGGATAGATTAAGTCTTTTTTTGGGAGAGAAAAAACTCCTTTGAACTCTACTATCATAAGTATTTAATTGGGATACAACCATATTCTGGATGGTGAATATTTGTTTACTGGTTATAGGAATGTAGGAAACGAACATGTAAGTTAAAACTGGAATGAATACAGTATAAATACATTTTAAATAGAAAAAAATATCTGTAATGCTGAAGAACTATGCATTGAGTTTTATTCCTGGAAATCTTATTCTACTTCATTATCAGTTCTTTTCAAGAAAAAGTGAAGAAAACTTACTATAAGCTTATATACCCATGGTATAAATCAGGCAGATTGTGTCAAGGTGTGTGTGTGTGGGGGGGGGTGTACATGAGATATGTGGTCAGGATCAATGAGGTTGATGAATGTGCATGTGTGTGCAAGAGCCATGGTGGAGGTAAGAAAGAACGCAGTGCAGATTGGGAAGGATGTGCTAGAGTACAGGATGGATTGGGAAGGGTGTGCAAGGATGCAGCATGGATTGAAGAGAGGTTGTGGGAGTACAGTGTGGGTCAGGAAGAATACACAGTGAGTGCACAAATAGCTGATGTGCCACAAGTGCAGAGAGGCTGAGAGAAGGTGAGCAGATGGGGAAGCCAGCAGCAAATATAGAAAACAGCAATCCAATCATGTGATCACAGAACATTGCAACCATTTGCAAGTGCAAACTGTTGGCAAAATAGATAGCAGATAGCAATCATATGACTACGGGGTGCTGGGATGGTTGGAACTATGAGGATTGGTCATAACCACCATTCGTTCAGTACCGCTGTAACTTCAAAAGGTTTCTGAATGAATGGCTGCAGATCAAGGGTTACCTGTAGAGAATAGGCAGTGCAACATATCTTTCACATACACCCAACTATTTATTCCATTCCTAAACATATTCTATTCAATAAAGCACTCACAACTTAACGAAACTATTCATATACAAATGATCAGTGTAGCAGTATGATCTGGTTTTCAAGAAAAAAAGCTTGTCTTCTCTGTACAATGTTTCTCCCAATCATAGCGGACAAGAACAACTGAATAATGACAAAATAGATCTAATTTCTTGATCTCATTCTGTTTCATTTTACTTAAATTAGGAGAGAGTCTTTGGAGTGAAATAAAGTTTGCTAAAAATTAAGTTATGCGTTGAAGTTAATCAACTCTAGCCTGACAGACAGACTGTGTGCTCTTGGAAAGGACTTAGGCACAGCAGAGGTCAGGTAACGTTTTCACAGTGCTGATAAACTGATTGTCTGTATGTATTTATGAACCGGGAGCCATATGTGCTGATTTAGAACATGTTCCCAGTTGATTAGATTCTCTGATAGTTTCCTGATGAAAATTGCCTCTTAAGAAGCCAGGGAGGGGACAGTCTCAGTCTGAAACCAGTGTAAGATCTATATTCAAAGAAGTGATGATTCAGAAGATGGTTTCCTTCAAAATTAAAGCAATTGGTTTATAAAAAAGTTAAGGTCTATATATAGCATATGTAGGGTGATTCTGTATAGGAAATGATGTCTATGAATATAAATAAATAATGAAGTGTATGAAAGAGAGGTCTTCAGATGTTATTTTGAATAATATTTACATGTGAAATAAACACAACAGAACCTAGACTATATATACATTATACATGTATCTAGAAAACAACGTACATTTTGTAGTGTCAAATCACTGATGTTAGTTGATAATGCTCGCAGCCAGTCAGCACTCTCCTGCGCTGAACAAAACTGAAGTATCCCAGTGCTAATTCCATCGAGAGCCAGTACTTCAAATGCATTAGATCTGCAGCAAGAAGAAATATATATATGTGTGTGTGTATACCATTAAAGAAGCTATATCAGCAATTCTTAATCTTCATCTAATCCCTACAAGCTAGCATTTATGCACTGTAATTCCAGGGAAATGGGACTATAGAACCACAGAGTTAAGTTATCTAGGTTCTGTGTGTGGTTTCTACCTGAGTATTATGGAAGATTATTTTTAGTTATTTTTATTTTCAGATTTCAGAATGGTATAGTTTTTAAAAAGTCCTACATGGGTCAGGAGTATCACATAGATGACTGGGTGTATCATATAAGCTCATTCAGCAGGTATCTTTGTAAATGTATTTTGTGTTCAGCCATTCCAGATCACACTTCTTGGATTTGGCTTTTATTTGAGCCTATTGATCTACAGCAGATAGATATTACTGATCTATTGCAGTATAATGTTTCTGAAACTAAAGGACAAAGTGGCAGGCTTTATAACAACTTTCAAACTTTGAGAGGGAAAAAATTCATATACATACAGTATATATTAAATATATATTATTATTGCGTGTTTAATAATCTTTCCCTATGCACTCAGTATACCCTTTTCATTGGTATATTATATGAAGCTTCACAAATTGGAATACACAGGAGAATAAATACAGCACTCATAAAAAATGTGTCGGGAAGAATTGCATGGCTACAGTGAAAGCCACCTCACAGCAGTTAGGAAAACTGTAAAAGACAAGGCTGCTTTAATAAGTCACACAGAGAGATGCTATATTTGGGCTTCCTTCTGTTCTGAAAAATCTCTTCAAATTGAAACCTTAAGCATTACAACAGCACCCAAAATATTATTTGGTGGCAACTTTGAGGAGGCTCTGAGTTAAGGTTTTGAGGGAATCTGAAGGTGTTGCAATCTTAGTTTACTGCCTTTCTCTTAATTTCCCATTTAATACTACAGATGCAGTGTAGAAATTTAAAAAAAAACCCTCTTATAAGATAAATGAAAAAGGAGAACAAAACAATTTTTTGCAGAACATTTAGTGTCATATAAAAATGAAACATGACTGAGTGGATTTCTATGCCATATAGCTAAGTGACAAGTAATTGCCATGTGATGAGATTTATGCATTGCTGCATGTAAAGCAGTGATCAGTAAGAGAAATATGATACAAGATGATTCGATGCTGAAATAAGTAATCAAGGAGAATTATATTGAAGGAGGTGGTCCTTCTGATAGTCTCATTCCATATCATCTAGATAACAATCAGCACACTGAACTGCTGAAACAGAAACAAGCCAGAATCCAGGGTCTACTAAACTTTACTGGAATGATGTGAGATTAAAAAAGAAACAGCCTGCTTATTCAATGTTGCTTTTAAAATAGCTTGAAAATACTTTTCTAGCAGTGCATTACAGTCAACAGAAGCCAGATTTTTGAGTAATGCTCATTGCAAGCCAACACTCAGCACAAATACATCTGGGCATTTAGAAGCAAGGTCAGGTCCAAAAATATTTCCAAATCTTTTGGCTTTCAAGAAAACTGAAATCCAATCCAGAAGAGGTTACCTTTTCTCCATTTCAGTTTTGCTAACAGCATTCTTATGTTGGCTAAAATAAACTTCGGAAAAGTGGCCCACATCCAATCCACTTCTGGCAGACCTTATTGGTTTACCTCAACTGATGAGAATATCGATGGATATTATCTATACAATGACATCACCTGGAATACTCCCAACTTCCAAAAGGTTTAATATACAGTAAAAAAGCACGGAAGGTAAGAGGCAGTCAAGCTTCTATAACCTGAAAGCAAAAGGCTTAACTAGCAATCTTTCTGTCATCAACTGCCCCTCAGGCCATTTCAAAACAGCATCCCTAATATTCATCTTGGAAAGCCTGAAACAAAGCCACAGTCAATTACATCTTAAAAAGCTAAAAAAAATGTTGAAAAGCTAAGCAGCAGTAAAAGGAATGCCTTTCCCTTCCACCAGTTGTCATTGTAGCTCATTCCCTAAAGTGACCAACCAGTCCAAAACCCAGCCTTGGAGACAGAGGTTTATCCCTGCAATAAAAATTCTCAGTTAAGGAGGCTGATTGGATTTAATTCCTGATACAACTAATATAGAGGCTACATATATTGTCTGATCAGCAGCATACACACTTGCCATTTGCTAGTTTATACTGAATTTATATGGCATAGCTAAGGAGCCAAACAGGATCATCCACAGCTTTTCTAACTTTAAGGAAATGCTGCTTTTTAGATTTGGATGTTTGATGCCTAATGTTCCAATTTTTGGTGATTTTATTTCACTTTTATCTTGATATAATTTTGCTGTTTTCCTTTTTCTTCCCTGAGATTGCCATCTGTCATATATCATGCTTTTGTCTTCTCATTTCTCCCAATAAAATGTTCCAGAAGTAGATTTCTGATTCAATATATATCCCTCTTTTCTCTCATTATGCCTATAAAAGTTATGATAAATTATCTTGAGCTTTCAGGTCAAGTCTAACTATATTTCATCCTGCTTACAATATATGAATCAAGAGCTCTTTTCTGTGTGTAAACTGTTTATTACATTTTCCCAACTTTAACTCTCAATTACATGTTTTTTTTACAACACTTCCACATCATTACTAACACTTGTGTATTCTACAGTTTGGTTACATTTCTTTATCTCTTAAAATAACAATAAAACTAATGCAATATAACTAATCTCTAAATTTGTTTTCTAACCAATTATACCATCTATCCCACACCAGATAATACTCTGATTCTTTTTATCTTTTAATTCCATACTTAGCCTATCCATTTCAGCACAATCAAGCACTTTTTTGATCACTAATTCATCCATAGATACACAGTTTTGCTTCTAATTTTGAGCAAATGCCAGTCTAGCTGCAGTCAATATGTGTAATATAAGATAGCATGTCTCTTTATTGTAATTCCCTCTTTTTATTCCTAGTAAGAAGAGTTCGGGTTTAAATTCAATTTGTTGGTTTGTTATTTCCTCCAACCATTTTTTAATTTTGAGCCAACATTTCCTTGCTTCTTTGCACAACCACCACATATGGAAATAAATGCCTTGATTATATTTATACTTCCAGAATTCTGCCAATCTATTGGGGGACATTTTTGCCAGTTGGGCTGGGAGTAAATGCCAGCGATGGAAGATTTTGTATAAATTTTCCTTATATGTTGCCTACATTGTTAATTTGTAATTTCCCCCCCCCCATAAGTTTTCCCAATCCTCTAATTGTATATTGTATCCAAAAAAATTTGCCCAAAGTATCAGCATCTCCTTTACCGTTTCTTCTTCCATTTTAAATCTCAATAAATAACTATATATTTTTGTAATAATTTTTTCTTCTGTACCCTGTATTATTTTATCTAATTTATTCTGCTGCATGTAGTCGTATTTTTCCAAATCCTTTTTATATCTTGTTTCAATCTGAATATACAGCCACCAATCTATGTCAATCCCTTGCTGTTTTAATTCTTGGTTTGTTTTTAATCTCCTTTGACTATCTAGTAGGTCTTTTTATTTCACAGTTTTTTCTATATTTAACATGTTTGGGTAAGTCATCACCTCCATGGTCAGTTGGTACCTTAATATAATGATTTTTCTTAATATTCTCCCAAATCTGCAGGAGGGCTCATCTTACTTGGTGTCTCTGGAAGTAACTGTGCTTTTTCCCTTTCCTTTCACAGAGAAAACCATGCCATCCCAGCTGTAGATCATGTCCTCTAATGTTAGCATTCTCTTACTGTCCAAATTTATCCAATTCCTTATCCATTCCATGGCTGTTGCCTGATAATATAGTTCCCAATCAGGGAGTCCAAAGCCCTCTTTATTCCTACTATCTTGCAATATTTTAACTTGTGAATCAACAGCTCTTTTCATCCCCATGTCTCCTCACATACAATATGGATGCCAAGTCTCTCAGTTCATCACTTCCTGATGTTTATTGTGTCTACGGATGTATTTTTCACACTTGTTTTATCAATTTCTTTGTCTTTTTTGGTATCCAAAGCATCCACTTACACTTTAGTAATTAGATAAGCATTTATCTTCTGCCAGTGTCATAGTGGAAGGCAATAATTCTTAGAACATAGTCAATCTGTAAGAAGTTGCTTTAATTAATGTTTCATGCCTTCTAAATGCCTCATACGGTATGCTCCACCCTCACCCCAATAAATTATATCTGGACCTATTTCAATCCATTCCAAAATAATATAAACAGCAGGAATGAAACAGATATGAATTAAATGACTACGAAACTGATAGCAATTAAATGGAATTTTCTTTCCGTAATAACTTTAAATATATCTGGTAAAAATGTCAATTCAGCAAATTGCCAATATGTTAAAAAAAGGCAACATAGCTCTTACCTGCAATGGATTGAACATTTAGACAATAGAAAAATAAAGGTGATCAAATAGTTCGATAATCTCACTGAACTGTGAAACTGCTTTTATAGATTGGGTACATGAGTTACAAAAATAAGTATGTTTCTCACAGGAAAAAGAACAATCAGTTGGTGGGCATACTAATTACTGCTATTAGGCTAAAACATCAAAGCTTAAAATCTTAAAATCAAAACATCAAATCTCAGAAACAAAAACAGAGACAATATCCACCAAAGATGGTGAAATGTCAGCTTAAGATATATTTATTTAGAAATTCTTTTACTACCGCAATAAAAACAATGATTTAATTTTTTAATAATGGTTTCCTTAGCATGTAAGAATAAGGAGGAAAATTAATAACTCCCCTAATGGCACTTATTGTGTTGCTCGTACATAGCATTTATCTCAGCTTTCTAGCCAGCTTGATAGGTCAATATATTCAGCATAAAGATCCAACATCTGTCTCTTGGTCTTTCCTCAGCCATAAAATTACTAACCAAATCTAGATTCATTTCAAAATTACCAGATTGCCCAGCCATTTTATTGCAGATTAATTCTGAACCCTATTTCCCAAAGGACCCTTGTATTAAAGTGCTTCACTGAAAAGTAAGTCTCCTGCTTTTCATAACTAAAATATAAATGGTCAATTACCTGTCAAAAGCTTCTTTCCCCATGCTATTTGCTTGTATGAATGCTATTTGCATTAATTAATATAATTATAAATAATGCCACATATATTTATGCACTATCCAAATACATTTATGCATCTGCTTCCCACTGTGTGCAAGACTCTATTGGTAAAATATGAATTTCCCTTCTTTATGGCTTATTCCCCCAGTCCAAAATCTATGCTAAATGATTTTTTCAGACTTGTTTCCCATTATAGTACAACCTCCCCCACACCATTGATTATGAATCTTTATGGAAAAAGAAATGGCAGAATTTCCAAAGCAGCTATTACAGGTATCAGGATACCCAAAAATGCCATAAATAAATTGTAGACAAAACCATTTTGATGGGGAAAATTCTATCCTTTTCCAAAGAAGAGAGGCTATATATGACACAACTTGCCATCTATTGCTTGACATGTATGTACACTAGTTAAAATTTAATTGAATAATTAATTCATACAGTTAATCAATCAGTATCTTTTTAAGCACTTGACAGATTTAAAGTTTGATACTTTTTATTCTGCTTATCAACTCATGCATTAATTGTAATTCAAGCTTTGACTAATTTTAGCAATTTATCTTCTTTTTCATTGACACTGAGCAAACATGGTACTTTCTCGTTGCATGGCCCATATCTTGAAGTACCAAACCTGATAATTGTCAATGATCACCCTCAAACACTCCCTCCACAGGTGTTGATGAAACGTCCTTGATTCCCATGGGAAAAAATGTTAACCCCAAGCAACTATCTGTCATCCCTTCCCTCTTCCATTCCCACAGCTTAGTGTTGCAGCCCCAAAAGGAAATGAAAGAGAAGTATACAGGGGGGAAAAAATGAAAGTACAGGGAAAAAAACTCCAACAGACTCTTTTGGGCTTGACAATAATAGTATTTTATTTATTTATTTATTTAAATTTATATACCACCCCTCTCCCTAAGGACTCGGGGCGGTTCACAGCAAATAAAAATAGATAAACACAATTTAAAAACCAGTATAAAACAATTAAATTAGCTGAGATTTAAAA
>JAEANM010009443.1:0-11300 GCA_017656035.1 Myanophis thanlyinensis
GTAGTAGTAGTAGTAGTAGTAGTAGTAGTAAGACATCTAGATGCATAGTCTATTGTTACTCCTATTGACTATTTTTTCTCATATATACTAGTCTGCTGAAAAATGTCCAGCCAGACAGGGGAAAGGGCTTAAATGGGGGATTAACTTTGAATCATTGCATAGCCACAAGAGATCTAAGACTAATCCTCCATATCGAAGTTCCAAAGAATCTTATCTCTCTGTACTCCAGGGAAAGCAAGAAGTCTGAGAAGATTCCTGTATTATAGGCAGAATATAATAAAGTAGTTATCTTGAATTTCTCACATGTGGATATGGTTGTTTGCACTTGAAAGATCTTATTCCTTATTTAGAGATAGGAGTAATTATACTGTCTGGTATTCTTTCTCTCTCTTAGACTGGTTGCTGCTCTCTGACTGCTGGCAAGACATGGTTATCTCCAATGGTCTAGATTGGACCTGGTTAGGGTCAAAGCAGAAAACCAAGACACTCAGCAAACTTAACTTTAATCCCCACAAACAGGCCAGAGCCTTGGTACATGATGAGCTGGAAAAAATGTCCCTTGCAAAGTCTGTGCTGGAGGAATCTGCTTCCCAGCATCCTTTAAAGTCCATGGACCCCACCCCCAAGGAGTCCAGCCCAATCTGCCTGGAACCACCATCTGGTAGCTGGCAGCATTGGGCCTACACATATCCAGCATCTGCAGCACCCACAGCTGCAGCATCAAGCCTCTCTGCTGTCCAGAGAGATCAGCTGTTTGGTGCCATTGGAACTCACACCACTGTAGCTGCCTGTCACTCCCGTTGCTCCTGCTGATACCCCCCTCCCTGGTATGGCAAGCCACAAACTGGGGCTCAACAAGTTAACTGTCTCTCTTCACTCTTCCCCACCTGCAGAAAATAGAATTGTTCAGTATCTTTTGTGTATAAAGTCATATTAAAGAACTTCTTAAATGCTTTTCTTGGAAGTCAAACCTAACTCTATCGTTTCCCTAGCCTGTCCTTGAACCACCAACAAGCCTTCAACAGACAATGATAGGAAATACATCTTGGGTTGACAGCCATTTTACTCCTCAGAGTTCTGTAAGTTTCTTCCATCTAGTCACTTCAACAGTAATCCCACCACTACCATCTATATTAGGAAATTATACTATCTAGTCAGTTGTAAGGATTGTGCTGTCTAGCTTACTGTAAGGGTTCTACCATCAGCTACAAAAACAGCTAATCTATTGGATAACAATATGCCAGCCCTGGCTGACTGCAGAAAGTCATACACTGTAACCTATCTCTTATTCACCTTCTCTGTTGTCTTCTAATTCATTCCAAACCTCCTGGGTTATTCTACCTATTATTGGATGATTCTGTGTAAGTGATCATCTTCAGAGTTAATAATTTCAATGCATGTCCATCTCTCTGAACAGAATTCCCTTTAGCATGTGAATTGAATCTAGCATATAAAAGATATTTAGAAGCATCATTACTTGTCTGCCACAGCAAAAAAAATAACAAAATTCTAGGACTAGGATATTATCAGTCTTTATATTTGTATTTCTAGAACAAAGATGTGGAATTGATTCAGAGAAGAAAAATGAAGAGAATTTCTGCTTATTTAGACATAAGGACTTCGATTTTAATAGTATGTTTTTTGTTTTCTGTTTTTACTGGGCTGTTACATTCAGTGCTACATGCTTATTCATTGCTCTAACCTATGAGTTTTTTTACTGGACAAGTGTATAATAGTAATATTCTACTTATCCCTGTTTTGGAACACAGTATATTTTATGAGAGAAGGATCTGTCTTTTTCTTATAACAAGTCAAGGACATACTTCCTTTCTTCTTCTACTCCCCCTGTCCTTTAAATTATCTATTGTCCAATTGCCAATAAGTTAGTTCCCATTAATTTCTCCCTCCACAGGAAGAAATCTCTTTCTTCTTCCTCCCAATCTCATTAGCATTTAGGTGCTTCAGAGTGATGTACCTCTTTTACTATTAATATTACTGTATGCAACTTCCTTGCCTTTCATTAAACCATCTATAAAAGAACATTTTTTAATGCTGACCTTTCCTAATTATAGCGGGAGTATATATGACAAGTAATCGCCTATATAGCAGTAAACATGTCAATTAACTAAAGAAAAGACCGTGTCAGCAAAAATCGATTTTCCTGCCTTCTGAATCTGGAAACTCTTTCCTCTAGTTCACATGGATATAACAAGACCTACTGAAGATAGAGGTTTTTGAGTCTGAACATCTTCACTTTAACCTTCTATATTTTATCTAGTTAGCAGTGAGAAATGGCAGCCTGTTGGACAGCACCATTTCTACAGTTATAAAATATAAGGAGAAACTATATATAAAAATCAGGAAAGGGTGCCCATTATATGTTTATTCTATTTATTATGCAGTTCAGCAAGATATCATAATAATCATAAGGCAGTGTTTTTCAAACTTGGAAATTTTAAGATATGTGGACTTCAACTCCCAGAATTCCCTAGCCAGCAAGCCGTGAGGTTCAGAGATATGATTATGTAATCCTGTTCAAATCAGCGTTTGGAAACACTTTTGAGATTTGCAAGCTGCATTCTTGCTAAGGTTTTCTGTTCTGCAGCCCATGGAGATGGCATTTCCATCATTCTCACTAATGATCTTCCTTTCAATTTAAAGCAGGGGTGCCAAGCTCGCAGCATCATGGCAGTGTCACATGATGTATCAGGACTTTTTTTTCCCTTTGCTAAACTTGGACTTGAGTGTGACCAGTGCATGATACATATGGCTCATGGGCCATGAGTTTGATAGCCCTGCTCTAGATGAAAACACAGTTTTGGGGATGACCTTAAAATGTAGATAACTATGCAATTTAGGTTTAAAACCTTACTTACATGATGAGGTAAAATAAATGTCTAACTGAAAATTGTATCTGAAATTTACAGCATATTGAGATAGGACAAAAGGAATATCAGCAAGGGGGTAATTATATTTCAATTAAAATTCTTTCACTTCATACAAACCAGTATCAGAACAAACTGAAAATTAATCATATGATTTACAGTACTTTAAAAAAAATACAATTTAACAATGAAAATTAACTAATAGGAGAAAAACATAAAATCTCTTTGAGCAACTTTCAGTGAAAATACAAATATGGGTAACAAAATGCATCAAATGCTAGATCTTTTAGAAAATATTTCAGTATTCATGAACATTCTGGAAAAAAATGCTTACCCACCAAGAGAATAAAGGGAATATTTATATAAAAATAAAAGGCTGACAACTGATGTTTGATACAGAAGATGTACAGTCTGTATAATATATTGCAAACATAAGATAACAGTCATTCTATTTGAAAAATATTTTTAATACTTTGACATTTTCATTTGATTTAACTTTGATATATTGAGTTAAAGGGATTAGAGAAATTAAAGAGCAGAATGGGATGATACATTTAACTGTCTCCTTGTCTTCTTCCACAAGACAATTATGACTGCTCAGTCTTTCAAAAACTATAGGTACAGGGAAGGATCTACTTGCCATTACATGTGTAGTTTTATGTTGCCTTGTATCACTTAAAGGAGGCTTGTTTTTTCATGTTAGTTTTAAAATTAACTGAACATTACTTCCAGTTATTTTCTGGCCAATTCTTTAAGAAATATACTCAGAAATTGAATTCATGGTACAATCCAGGGCAATTAGTTTTGTTCTTGTACTTATATTGTTGGGTTAAAGATCACCTCATTTTTAAGGAAACTTATCCTCTCTCAGTATGAAATCTCCTAGATGCTCATTAAGAATGTGTAGCTACCAGTTATTAATAACTGTTGGTAGCAGAGTATACTATGTTGTATATATCTTTAAAATACATGTTGACAAGAAAGAACTTAATAGAGATATAGGTATGGTCTCCTGTTCACAGCAAGTAGTATAGAAGGGGGAAAAATCCTGAAAAGAAAAAGTGCCTCAATTAAATATACTAGAAACAGATATGATTCGTTCCTTCTCTTGCCCTTGGACCTGCTAATACACAAATAAAGTATATCTTTGTGCTGTATCTGAACCTGAAATTATGGGCTAAGAACACTAAACAGGCTAGGGTTTGTGAGCCAAAAGTAAAATTTGTGATGTGGTTGCTTTTGATACAAATTTAATATTTGTTCAAAAGTACTGGCAATTTTTAACAAATATTTGTTAAAGGTAATATTTGGTAATGTCTGTTAATGTTTTCTTTTGCCTAGAATGATCAGTCTCTTGAGATCGGTACCTCCAAAATTAAAATCAAAGTATTATTAATTTATTCAACTAATAAAGGGCATATGTTTGGAACCTGACTTTCACTATTCAATGCTAATTTCCTTTTCACTTGGAAAGCAATTTTTAACATAATTTGTAAATTATCCAAATTTTCATAGCCTGACTACCTAAATCAGGGATATCAAACTCGTGGCCTGTGGACTGGATGCATCATGTGCTAGCCACACCCACCCATTTTAGTGCAGTGTGAAAAGTTGTGATACCTCACGTGATGACAACATGTCACGAGTTTGACACCCCTGGCCTAAACTGTTATAATTATACTATATTATATAATTATATATAGAAGTGCACAAATTATTATAAAATTTAAAATACCTACTCCTTAATTGTTTTTAATAACTTATATGTTGTCCTGGTTCAAATACTGATTCAGTATTTGTGGTGACTGACTCAGGGTATTTCCAGTGATATGCATATTAAGTCTGAGTCACAAATGAAAATGTGACTATTTCTCATTCAGGCATTCATTCATAGATATCCCCCAAATCTTCACACCATTAGTCATAATGTCCATTCTCTGCCAAATTTGTATTTTAGACCAGAATAACAAAAGTGTTGCAGGTCAAGATTAAAGTGCTATGACAGATCTGTGAAGGGAAGTTATAACACCTGCTTGAGTTTTGATTTATTCATGCTCCATTCTTAGACCTTCAATTTCACAAGCACCCAGGGCCCTTGGAAAGTGCTGTGGTATTCAAGCCTTTAAAAATAACCCCAACTGCCTAAAGCCACTGAATGTGATTCTGATGCATCCAGCATTCTCTGTATGATTCCTCAGTTTCTGCTCTTTAATTAGGTCAGCTGCTGAGAATGAAGAAAGTTTTCTCAGTTCTGCAATTTTATGCTTTAATCCTCCCCCACTCCTCTCTCTCTCACACAAAAAATCTAGAGAGAAAGAGTATGCTAGAGAGAAACTCCACATTTTAGTTAGGAAGTTTCTCCTGTGCCTTTTTCATCACAACAATCAGAGAACTTAGGAGGAACCTTGTGAGAAAGCTGCCAACACTGTCAATTCATTCAAGGCTACACTAGTAATGGTGTAGCAATCAAGTTTCCCAGCAGTTTTAAAAGGACAGTCACAAAAGAGGAATGAACTGAGTCACAGGCATTACTTGATAAAGGGGAACCACTTAGTCTTTTTCTCAGTGATTCACTATCTGATTCTTTCAAATATACACTATTTGCTATTTGTGTCATAGAAGAAAGCATGTATGAAGTTACAATCTATTTGTAGTTTTCTTCTGTTGAGAAAGTGTCTCTCTGGAATCAACATTTTTATTGGGAACACATTTTTTTAAAAAAAGGATTACCACGTTCATAATCTAGTCCTTTCCCCTGAAAGCTAGTATTAAATTTTGATATTTTTAACAACACAGTCCCAGAAGTTGTGCTGAAAAATAACTCACATTAATTTTAGCGGGATTTACAGATATCATATGTAATATCCCATTTTATCCTCAATGGGAATCTTGGAAATATTCTTTTGACTCTAAAAAAAGCTTTGTTCTAGGTTTTTTTAAATGATGTATCATAGGAATTATAATTTGAGTGCTGATTCTGAAAGCCATATTTTTGTAATTGATCATATTCAGCTATAATTCAACACTATTGAAAAAGCCCTTTCAAAGCTACAATCAATTGCCTGGAAAAAAAGATTTCTATTAGGAATATAATGCTTATTAGGGATTATGACATGTTTTATTTTTTTGCTTTTTTAAGTAATAAAAAAAAATCTTTGAAGCAAGACTGGAAACAACTTGCCACATAAACATGATGAAAATAAATACTCTGTGCTGAAACAAGAGGAGACAGTAAAATGTTTAGTTCATTATATTATAATACAGCTGTAAACTGGTGTACAAAAAGCATTACAACCGTAAAATTATTTGCAGTTAAGGGGTTCTTATTTATTCACACTACTATCTTCTTCCATTTCAGGCTACCCAAAATCCTGGAAGTGATAACTCCATCCTATTTAGATGACAAGTTAGAGAAGTTTGGTTTGATATATCCTTTTTACATATAGAATACATACAATATTTAAACTGGAATTTACAGTTATCAAATGTATAAGAATTCTGGAGAATTGTATGGAACATCAACTTAACAAACAGCTGCTGAAGAAGAACAATGAAAGATGTGTACTGTTTTCTTGCTCGTATAAAATAGATTTCCAAATGCTCATGTCTGGCTATAGTTATCATAGAATAGTGGCCCTGATCAACCTATTTGAAGCATTTGAACTCTTAACTATACATATTTATACTGTACATAGAATGTATACAAGCACAGTAAAATCTGAATTACTTTGATGCCTACCCAAAGTCTGTTTTGCAAATACCTCAGGCACTTTAACTTTGGTAAATGTAGGGCACATTAAATATTTATGATGACTTGATAAACTAATGTCTAAATCTCTTTTGGAATTTCCTTACTAATACAAGCAGCTGCAATAGCACATATCCTTCTGGTTCCTTTCTGGTAACACTGGTTGCATAAGAAGTGTCTATGACATGGACTGCTACCCACACGATAGCTCATATGTACATAAATGTTTCCAATGAATGGAAAAGATAATTTTAGACAGGAAGGATTGACACTGTCACTTCCTCCGTTTAATTTGGCACCTGCTATATCCTCATACAAGTATGATTTCCAAAGTTATTGAATTACCACTAATACTACTGTTTTCACATAGGAATCATACTTATGAACAAATTTTCAATTGGATATTAGTGGTGAGGATAGAAATAAAGTAGATGATATATAGATATAGACAGATAAAATAAATCCAGGACACAAAAAAGGATGTTTTGATAAAAAAATGTTAAGACTTGGGCTGTACAAAATTTAAGAATCATTTGGAAAAAATGTTTTTCTTTCACAGCTGCGCAGTGCTTCTCTACTATTCATTAAAGTAGTCTATTTTTTCAGCTGCTCTTGCAAGCCAGAAAAAATGCCATGTGGTTAAAAGTTGCATTAACTTTAATGAGTTGATTCCTGAAACAGTGCAATCTTCTCAGATGTAGAATTTACACTATAGAAAGCTTTAGTTTAGTTTAGTTTAGTTTAGTTGATTTACATTCTATTAACATTTGTATTGAGTTATAAAGTATTATAAAATACAAAATGCAAAGTAAATAGAAAAGCAATGGGGGGGAGGGAAAGGGAAGTGAGGAAAGAATTTAAAAAGTAGCATTAACTTCCAACTCTCTCTGTTACAGTAAAATAAGGTATTAACATCAAATCACAACTTTTTGGTTTTTCATAATTATATGAGGAAGCCATTTATATAAAGATCTATCAGTCTAACTGGTAAAACCCAAATCAGACTTTCATTCTTTTCCACATCAAGCATGAAGTTCAGAAGCGATCTCTATGTGGAAATAAAAGTACTTATGTGCTTTTCTTTAATCAAAGTAGTCAATTTTGCAATTTCAGCCAACTTCATCAACTTCTGCAACCATTTTTCCATAGTAGTTTAGTTGATTTATATCCAAGAACAAAAGGAAAAACAAAAAAATGTTTATGATAATCTTGGAAAATGAGGAGCACATCAAAGTCTATACAAAGGAAATATTTATTAATTAGATTGGTATCCTGTTGTATATGAAGGTAGTTGAGGTGGCTATGATTGTAATTAGCCCCAAATCCACAGTGACCTTTCATGGCTGAAAAACAACTAGAATCTGGTTCTTCCATTCCTATCTTTTCTTGATTATTGTGTCTCATGTTTTAGATATAAACAGCAGAAACCATTCAACAACTATTTGTTACGTTTGACTGCTTACTTAGAACATTTTATTCATTTCTTTTCTTTAAAAAAGTCTAAAGCAGCTAATAAATAAAATTGAAAACTAGATTAAAATTGCAGTAACCATTTAATAGCAATTTGAAAAAGCCTTACTGTTATAGATTCAAAAGCATAAGGACAAATAACAATAATTTGTTAGAATAAGTGAATACACTGGAAAAGGCTCCTGAAAATTAAGAAAGATGAATAAAATTAGCCTAAAGTTGAACATAATGCATATACAATACATAGGAAATTTATTTTGCTATTTTTTTATAAATACATAATTTGTCTTCTTTTTCAGATAAAATTACATTGTTCAATATTTTGTCTTATATTTGTTTATGAATTAATATAGAAAAGTATGTAACAACAGTAATAACAGATAGCAGCATCAATCAATAAGAAATATATATCATATACTGTGATGAAGTATTTTAGTCTGAACTACAAGGATGAATAAGAGGTAGCTCAGTTCATATAGTTTTTGTGAGACAAAAAGAATGAAGACAGAACTTCCCTAATAGTTATCTGAGTACATACTTGGTGTAGATTAATGGCTCCCAAGCTTTTGGGCACCAGGGACCAGTTCTGTGAAGAGGGATTTTTTGTGTGGACCAGACAGAGCCTGGTTTCGAGCAATGCCTGCATCCCATGTGTGCATGGATGGGGCTTCGCTCATTTTGTGGACCAGACCACTGTTTCTAGTGTGCCATGGACCAGTGTGGATCAGTGTCCTGGAAGTTGGGGATTCCTGGTAGAGATCAGAGCTTGCATTTGGTAAGAGTCTGTCTATAGATATGGAATAACAAAAGAAATCTGCTTGGAAGAATCCCCACTGTTTTTCTTGGTTTGGGGCCTGACGTTAATCTTGGAGTTCTCCTTGACTGTCTGATGGCTATTATAACTTCTTGAAGTGCTTGAGGAAGCTCAATGTTGGACATGTTACTTTCTTATATCTATAGCTATTACCAAATGGTAGCATAGAAGATTTCTGCTCAATGCCTTTGAACTGACCTAAGGGATCATGCAGGATTCCATCTAGTTCCATGGTTTATTTAACACATATTTCAAGCTATTGGAAAGTTAATTCACATATTTAAAACTATCTGTTGTCAATATGCTGCTGATATTTAGCAATAGTTTTCTTTTCCCATTAATTCAGGGTTGGATATTTCTGGAACTTCTGCATATTTCCAGGATATAAAGAACTAGAAAGAACAGGCTGAAGTTACATTCAGAGACAAATTGTGTCCTTTGGGAGATTATGAGAATGACCTGTTCCTGATAAACCCATATTCCACCTTAAAATTAGGTTTGGAATCTGGATCCTCCTGGATAAGTGGCCACTCTTGTAATAACTGTAGGAAGGTCAGCCTTTTATCAGTTCAGCTGGGAAATGAAATGTTTTTCTACTTAGAAGAGATCTGACTTCAGTAGCTCATTTATGATAACTTTAAGATAGAATGCTTGCAATGCACCCTTTGGGCAGTCTTCAATTGCCACTAATCCAGAATACAACTCATTGAGGCCTCATATAATCTCTGTTGAACAACTAATTGGCTGACAGTTACTTTTTGAATCTAACTCATGATGTATATAACATTTTATAAAGCTTCACAATGCTACTAGTTACCTATAAGTTATTTACTTCTATACAGTTCATTCTGTACTCCTATATCATCAATGTGACACTTACCTACAGGTCCTGCTGCAATATGTTCAACATTAAGAAGCATTTTGAATTATTCTGTTTTTGCAGAGTGTTCATTATGGAATGAATTGTCATAGAATCTGGGACATGTCTCTTCCACACTGACACTTTTTTTCAAAATATTTATTTTCCCAGGTCTTTTAACAAATATAAATATTTGTTTATTACAGTTATATAATTTTATGTTTTAGATTTGTTTTCGATATCAAGCATAATTCCTTTTGGTTTTATGGATTTTTTATACATGTAAGCATGTAAATATTGACGTGAAATATTCAAATAAAGGCATTTAATATGTTATTTTTTATATTTTCTTCTCTATCATTACAAATTAAAATTTGACAGCCTTTGACAATTTTCAGTTATTATTTTTGAAAGATATATTTAAATTGCATATGTTATACTGTATATCTTTATACTATTTTTGCAATTTTATTAGAATTTTCCTTCAGTGCTTCCCAATGTATAATCATGCTGAGAGGGTATCCATGTACTTGTAGAAATTTGGATTAAATATTATCAATAATAACCAATGGAATATTTTTTTAAATTATTATGCATTTTTGTCAGACTTTAAAGGGGGGGAGTTCTTGTATTAATTTACTTATTTATTTATTTACACTGTTTTGTTTAAACCTTGAGCACAATACATATTATTGTTAATGCTACAAGTGTAAGCACATATAATTGATATTAAATCTGATTAAAATAATGCTTTTAAGTAAATTAAGAAGACAGTTTCTTAATACATTGCAGCATTGTCCTAAACTTATTTATCTGTGAACAAAATCCCACACGTAAATATTGTTTCCTGGAAAGAAAGTGTAATCTAAACTTTCTTTTCAACTTAATTGAAAATCAAATATTTTGAACAAAATAGAATTTATTGACAAATCAAATGGTAGTGAATTTGAATTTAAATACTTAATATTTGATACTTAATAATACTTAATATAAATTTCAGTTGTTTAACAGATGAAGCTGGATTTTCAATTGGTGGTTGCTTTTACACTTTATCATGTAGTTTAGATTACATATGTAATCTAGAACCCAGAATTATACGTTTTTATAACCCATACCCTCTGCTTGTAGCACAGTGTGACCTCTTTTGTGTGTCTTAAATTTCTAGAAGCTGATGAATGGTAAATCTTAGTTTGGAACAGCCCATAGAATGTGATCTCCTTTCATTTCTGTACAGTCTTGTCATCTGATGAAATCATTTTACCACCTGTTCATGGCTATCACGTTCCATGACATTTGATTGAACAGGCAATAAGTTCAAGAGCTGAAATATGTAATTAACATATAGCAGATTTGTGTTAAAAAAAGAGATTATGATACAATGTTAGGTAGATATGCACACCATCTGGACGCAAAAATATGCTGAACAAGCATCCTTAGGATACCAGTAAATGAAAGGAAACTGAAAGGTCACTAGAGGTCATTATTTTCACATACCTTTGAATAATGAGAGGCTCACACGTCTGC
>JAEANM010009444.1:0-16365 GCA_017656035.1 Myanophis thanlyinensis
ATATCTAGATTTAATTTGTAAATATGGCCACCAGTCTATATTTAAACCCTGGTCCTTAAGTTCCTTATTAGTTTTTATCTTCCTTGGGTGTGCGGGATTGATTTAATGCTGCTCCTCAAAAAAAGCTTTGTATTGTGTACTCAATACACAATAACAAATCTTTATACTTTGGCTCAGTTAAAGCAGAATGGCAAGACTTACAGATCCCAATCTCTTAGTGACTTCCAAAGCTCTCGTTTAAATGTTGTTGTCCTAATAATATAGAGCTTAGAGGTTAAGAAGCTGAGCTTATTGGCTGGAAAGCCAGCAGCCTAGGTTCGAGACACAAGCTCCATGTAGTGGGGTGAGTTCCCATCCTCGCCCCAGCTCCTGCCAGTTAGCAATTTGAAAGCATACAATGCACATAGATAAATAGGTATCACTTTGGTGAGAAGGTAGCAGCATTCCTTGATGTCATGCTGGTCACATGACTGCAGAAATATCTTCAGACAGCACTGGCTTGATGGCCTTGAAATGAAGATGAGCACACACACACACACAAAATATCGCAACAAATAGCAGAGAAAAATCTGCAGGTTTTCCTATGCTCATAATATATAGATTCAAATAAAATGACAAGTCATGATTTACAATTATCCTAGAAAGAGAATTCCAGATGATTCTTCCATCATGTGAAGGACGGAAAGGGAATGCAGTGTTACACACATTGGCAGTTCTCTCAAAACTGAAGGATCCTTTCCCTTCAACTTTATTCTGGTCATCTCTAACATACAGGAAGAAACTAGAGCTATGAAGTTATTTCAACAATTTTAAATTGGATTTGATCTGGTTTGTTTATACTGCTCCTGTACCTGAAACCTAAATGGTTAGATTCACTTCATTAGAGAGGCTACACATTTTAAAGCAGAAAAAAAAAACCAATAAAAGAGAGAATGAGGGGAGATGCCTGGCATATCTTACCCGGAGCCCTGACTCTACCAAGACATGCATGTTAGTCTTCCTGCTCACGGGCGCTTTTTGACCTCCTCGAGTGGGAGTCGGTGGCAGGAGGAGGCAGCTCTCTGGCTGCAAACAAGGATCTGGAGGAACTGCAGCTTTCATTCTAAAAAAGTTGTTGAAGAAGAAAGCAAAAACGAGAATTGGTCTTCTAATCAAAGTAATTAGTTACTTCTAATCAAAGTAAAGGCACTTACTTGGCAAAGAAAGGAGGGGAAACCAAAAACTCGGCACAGAAAGGAAAGGAAACCAAAATCAGATGTTTAGAATGAACCGATATACTTCAAAGTTATGCCCAGTTATTTAATGAATCCATTCCTTCTTCAGAATTTGGAAAAGATCAGTCATATAATACCAATCCCAAAAGATTGCTGTGTGCATTGAATGGCCCTCATTAGAAGAAAACAGCCCTCAAAAAAGGAATCAAATGCTGGTTAAAATAAATTATGGCTTCACTAGAAACAACAGAACAGCAAGTAAACAAATGGGAAAATCCAAAATGATAGGCACTGCAGAAACACAGAACCAGAGGTTACTGACTTCTTTGCAATTATAATTATATTCACTGCTTATAAATATGTGTGCTGTTGTACGTTTACAAGATTTAGGCTTTCAGGTATAGATTTTCTATTAGAATTTCATATATAGTAATAATATTTATTGGAAATCAAATAAAAGAGGGAATCAAACTAAATTTAGCTTTGTATAATGCATTCTTCCTAAACTTACTTTGCTTTTTCTGTTAGCAATGGTAGATTTTCACTAATCAAACCATGGCTGAGTAGAAGAACAGTCTCTGCAGTCATTGCCTTGTTCACTATCAATCCAGACACAATTCGTCGTAAAGTTTCATGCACCTTTCGAGACAGTTTTAGGCTGGTTGTGTTCTCCAAAACCTGCAGGACAACATTACAGTACAGCAATTACCTTACAAAGCAAATCCTGGAACAGAAATCTTTTTAGAATGACTCTTTCAACACTCACAACTCCCCCCTTTCTGCAGGAGAAGCATGTTCTGAGAGGATGAATCATTTTGCTTTTTCCCATCCCTCTACATCAGGGGTGTCAAAGTCAATTTCATTGGGGGTGTCAAAGTCAATTTCATTGAGGGCCACATCAGGGTTGTGTTTGACCTCGGAGGGCCAGGGTGGACGTGGCCAGCTTGACGTCACTTATGCCAGGGGCGCCTGTGGTGGCCCAAGTGCTCTGCCAGCCTCCCGAGCTCCATTTTCGCTGACAGAGGGTTGCAGGAGGCCATCCTAGCCGAAAAGAGAGATTGGGAGCCTGTCTTCATTGGCAGAGGCACCATGGGCCAGTCCTTCAGTTTTCAGGGAAGTGCCGTGAGCCAGCCCACGGGCCTTCAGTCTGACCCCCCTATTCTACATCAAAGGAGATTTTTAAAAGTGCTCCACTATTATCACTGAGATAATATCCCTCTATTTTTCTTCCAATTTATTATTCCTCATACTGTTCCTAAATACTATAGACGTGCATTAATTGTGTGACTGTCCTAGAGGGCATCAACCAGCTGCCAGCCAAACCCTCCCAGTCCAATAAAAATCTCATATGCTGTACTTCTGCAGCCTCTGGAACAATGCTGACTGCATGCCTGTTCAAACCCATCCAATTCCGCACGGATCTCCAGGGTTTCCGACGTGCCCTTAAAACCCATTTATTTCAACAAGCCGGCCTAGCCTGATACCTCAGGTTTTTAAATAAAGTTTAATGAATTTTAAATTTTGTATTAATTTTTGTTTTAAAATGGGGTTTTAATGAATTTATAATTGTCTTAATGTACTTAATCAGCCAAAATTTAATTAATTTTAAAGTGATTTTAATTCTGTATTATTGTACTGTTTTTTATAGGCTGTTCACCACCCCGAGTCCTTTGGGAGAGGGGCGGTATAGAAATTTAATAAAATTAAAATTAAATTAAAATTAATTCATTGGAGAAAAAAAAGTGGAGGAACTGTCAGGTGGACAACTGTAATCCCAAAGCAATAAAATCGTTCCATATTTTCTATACAATAATCTAGGCTATTCCTTAATTTGTGGATTTTTCATTCAGTAAATAAAAGTAAGACTGAAAATTCAAAATTACAAGTGGGAAAGGTGAGAGGAATACTGCTGATATTTTATTGGATTGATCATGCCAGAGATTGGCAAAATTTTGAGGGAAAGATCCTCTGAATACCCTAACAGATTGTGAAGTCATTTTACAGTTAAGGTGGGCGATCTGAAGCTTCAGAATTGTACATATATCATTAACCTCTGTTGTGCTCCTCAGAGCCTCTGGTCAATGTTACTGAAAGTCCACGACTTGTTCCCCAGTATTGTCCCAGATAAAGGAAAACTGTAAAGTAAGTCAGGGCTAGGTTTTATACAGAAAACAACGAAAACTACAACCAACCAACCAACCCCCCAAAAAGAAATTACTGTCTGGCTATGTACATGACATGTCCCTTGCCTTGCTCTTTGACTCTAACATATTAAATACCACCTCTAGCTCACAGAAATGAGAAATTCTTGCATTAAATATATAAACGGAACTAATATACCTGAAAAAACCTTAGTTATATTTATTTGTTTATATATAAAATGAATACACCACTTTTCATTAAAGCACACACACACACACACATATTAAGCTTGTTTTAGCCATTATGCTTTAGCTTCTTGTATCAAAATGTTGAAATTTTTTTTTGAAAGAGTGGTCAAAATGGATCCTGGAATCGAAGGCCAAGGAAAAGATGTTACATGTAGCTCTAGGGCTACAATTTACTCATTCTGTCCAGGAATATCGCTCACTAGAAAAATAGAGTTATAGTATTCAGACACTTCCCAGTATGAAGTCCCAATATACACTAATTCTATCTTCATACCTCTTTTAATGGAAGAATAAGCTTAATCACTTGGTTTTTTCCTACATATTTGGCAAGGATTTCATAAGAATCGTAACTTTTGCTTCTACGAGCTTCCATAACTTTGGAAACGATGCCTTTTACTTCCTTTTCTTCAGCAATTTCCCCAAACAATTCACGGTGGAAAATCTTTACAAGAGATGCAAGAGAAACAAGAATAGTTTCACAACAGATAATAATTAAATAATTATAGCTGCTTCTATAATTTTCAGTATAACTTTCCAGACAGCAGTCTCTTTACTTCATTGATGCACAAATTTTGTGGCATGAAGATTAAGCACAAAAGTCTATGCTGGTATACAAAGGAGAGGAAGAAACCCTAAATAACACATCAGAAGTACAGCACTATAGAGCTTTCTTCAGCTTAAAAAAAATTCCAATAAATGCCAGCAAACGATAATGCTTTGTCCAATTCAAAAACAAAGCAATGCAATGTTCTCTCAGAACGAATGTCAACCTAATGTCTTTTTATGCATCACATATCGAGATGGATCGTATATCTGGACATCATGAAAACCCAGCTAAAAATCAAACAGATTTCTCTTCCTTTACGGAAACAGCTCATGAACTGGGTTTCTTCAGAGAGCTAGAATTTTAACATTGGCATTACCCAACTTAACATTTTCCCCATGCAAGAGTTAAATTAAAACCTGGCGAAATAAATTCATTTTGCATTTAAATTTTTTCATATACGTAAACACATACTTCCATCAACAGTTCTATGCATGGATCCAAATCACCAACTTTAAGTCGATCATTGGCAAGACTCTTCAGCAAGAGGTGGACAGTGAAAGTTAACACATGGACCTACATGTTTAGGAGAGACCATTATATTTGTTAAATGAAAAGAGAACCAACAAATGAATAGAAGTCAAAATGCTACAATGTACTGTATCTTTCCACAGTTTTTCTATGGTTATCTAGCAGAACAGTCTTCAAGTTAAAAATCCTGTACTACTCACATTTTTGAAATAACTCTCTAATATTATTTCTAATATTTTAAAGATTTTTTATCTTGTATAGTCTCTGCAACCAACCCAATATCAAGTGAATGCAGATATTCTTGCATATAGTTCTACAAATGCAGTCTATTACTATCTACAATGATCATGGATTGGTAATAAAAGCAGAATGGAAAAGGAATTCCAGAATCTTCCACAAGTCTATTACCCTTCCTTCTCACCTGGTAACCAGTAACAAGGATTGACACCATCTCTTTTAAGACATATTGCAAGTATTGTGGCCCCAAAGCCTCTATTATTTTCATCAAGGTGTTACGTGCGACATCCCGAATTTCCTGTGCTCTATTCCTCAGAAGAGAGCAGACTTTCAGAAGAATGCTGGAAACAAAAAGAGACTACAATTACCCAAAGGATGCCAAACAGAAAAATACAAAACACCAGTGGGAGAAGCTTCATTTCAACTCTATAAACAAAAATTTAATACTATGTTGGTATGCTTTATCTCCAAAGATTTATATGGTGATGTTGGTGGAGGTTGAAAAGATTTATATATGGATGATTTATAGATTGCAGATGTAGATTATAAATATAATATTTACCCTGGCAAATTCTCCTCCATAACATCCTGAGGAAGGGACTGCATTAGCTTGACCATTGCAAAAGCTACTGGCACTTGTACTACCTCTTCATCATTGACGATCTTGGATTTTACCATCTTGTGCTGTTCATCTCTTTTCACCTATAAGTACCGAAACAAATATTCCACAGTAACAATTTTATTATAAGATGCATTTTGTATCTTTCCTCATGTTGGGAAAGAAATTTATATTCTGTCTACTTTAATGTATAAGCTAGATCTGCCTTTTCTGGATGGGGCTTGACTGCAATTCCAAGCATGCCCTAGCTAGGAGAAGTGGTAAGAAAGGCTGGTCAGATTGGTGGACAAGAACTACGGGAGTTCTATATCCAAAACATCTTTCAGTCATAAAAATCTCTATATGATCTTTGACAGCTTGTTTTTTCTTGCACTATTATTCTGAAAAAAAGGTAAGAGAAATCCTCATAAGGCTAACTTAAATGCTTCAGAGGAAAAAAAAAGAAGGAAATGTTAAAATGTACCTTTGCAATAAGACACCTGTGCAATTTGGGCAATATATTGCCAGTTACTGTTTCCTGAATATGTTTAATCAGACACTCCAACTCTTCCTTATTCCTGGGCAGGAATGAGGGTGGTTTTGTAACTTTCTGGAAATTCTCATCTTCTTTGTTAGCAAGCTGATCAGACCTAGATTCAGCATACTCCTTCTGTTCATTGACACAAGACTGTTCTTGGCTAGTCTTTTGGCTTTCTTCTTCTTCATCACTAAGTTCCACCTCCATGGTCTCATTCTCTACTTCAGGATTGATAACCATAGCATCTGCATAAGTTACATAAAATGGATGAAATTACTGAAATTAATTAATCAAGATACCCTTTTGGAATAAGACAAAGATATAAAAACATAACAAAATACTTTAGGATATTAATAAAAAATATAAAAGGCACCATAATTTATTTCAAGCAGAATAGATTCCCATGGACCAAGGTACCCTCTTATCAGATTAAGGAAAAACTTACCTTCCTTTTCAATAATTGAAAGTTGCTTTTCAAGAGTTTCATGGTCAAAATGAAAAGCCTCCAGCACCATTACTAGCACACTTTCAAATTAAAAAAAAATAGAAATACATTTGAGTTCCAAGTTTTCAACTTTATCAAACAGTTTACAAAACATTCTGTACTGAAAAATTGAGCCACTATTGTCCTGGTGAAAATAAGTCTGACTTAATAGATGAATCTCATGGAATAAAGATACATACAGCAATATAGTATAAATAACAGCTTTATAATCTTAAAGAAATTGAGAGTTCTCTATAATGAAATACCGTTTTTAAAAATCCTTTGTGACTTGGATGACTGAGAATCTTCATAAACAATTTTTAAAAATATCAGTATAAGAGCAGAATAGTTTCCAAACTTCAAAATCATTTGTATTTGTTTAGTGGCCCATAGCATCCAATGGTATTTATTTTTATTTAATGCAAATGATTATAATTTTAATCTTACAACTGGCATTTAATGTACCTGACACCAAGTTTTTGATTGATTTGTCCAGTCTGCAATACATGGATGAAATGTTTCAAATGGTAGAGGTAAGCTGACCAAGAAAGATGTCTGCAGACAGCTCCCACCATCTCAACTGATGCAGTTATCATGTTTTCATACTAAGGAAAAGAGTATTATCAGAAAGATTAAAATACAGAACATGTTCAACATCAAGTCGTTTCTCCAGCTTTTCTTTTTTAATATAAAAAGCCTATAGTCTCCTTAACTGGATCAAGATCACTTCAGAAGGTAGGTGGTAGGAAGCAATCTTTCTGAACAAGCCCCTTATGTCTATCCCTCATTATATGTGTGAAGTTTCAACACAGTAAATTTCCCATAAGAGCTATGGATTTTATTTATTAAAGGAAGTAGAGCCCATTCAGTTATCTCACTTTATGAAAAATTACATAAAGATCAGATGTGTTGATAGAGTAAATCCTTCTTATGGTAATGAAGCAGAAGCAGTTTCAGCCATTTTACATTGAAAAGCTTACCTTGAGCATTTTCTCATTGAAAATGGTAGTGGTTGCATAAGGCATAATATAATTTTGAAGAGTTTTAGAACTCAGTATGGTTTTGCCTTCCACTAACTGCTTAGCTAGTTTCATCAGAGCTCGTGCCCGTCTGTGAATCTGAAAGAATATAAAAATTATATTAGAACTTGTTTGAGAGATCGTAGCCCACCAAGCATTTGAATACTAAAAGCAGATATTTTATATCAATAGAAAAAAGGAAATAAGCACTATCAGTTTTCATGCTATCACTATCAGGTAACTCATATGGTGCTTTAAAAGAATCGGTTAAAACATTTCCTCTTACCTGAATATGCTTCATATTTTCAAAGAAATCCATCTCTGGATCATGATAATCAGTCAGCTGGACCAAGTCATGAAATTCTGGATGTTCTGAAAATGCTCGAATCAAGTTTGATAGCAATGATGTGTAATCCTGCTGAATGCACTGAAACCACAAAGAAAATATAAGTGGTTTTCTTTTACATCTGACATTCTAAACTATATCATAGCCTCCTCTTTTTAAACACAACTTTTTTTCATAGCAATCTTTCCCTTTTAAACTGCTATCCTAGGCAATAGTGACTATTTCAAAATACCAGATATTTATTATACTAAGACTAGACTTTGATGCAATAACGGAACTAGATAATCTATACTTTATAAACATTTGTTTGTTAAATTTATTTGTCACCTATCTCGCTGATGGGCTACTCTGGATGGCCGTGGATAGAACCTTAAACTAGTAGTAATAATAGTAGGCTAATAGTAGTACCTTAAATACATTATGATTTATGAAGCCTACCTGTTTCCAGCAAAACAGTTTTTTGCAAACAGGGATAATATATGCAAGTGTCCCAAAGTGTACAGGATTTAACTCATTTAACATATTTGATATTTCCCCATATTCAGATCACCAAGGACTATAAGGAACAGTCCAATAAAATAGGAATCATGATGGAAACAGATAATGGAACATTCATATGTATCTATTGCAAGCCTTTAGTAATTTGAGGATAACTCATATTAATTCAAGCATAAATAACTAAATAAAAGCTGTGTTAAAAATAAAGCTGGGACAGAAAATAAAGTAAAAAGTCCTCCAAATGATTTTTATTTCAATAAAAGTGAGAATTACAAGGTCTGCAGACATAGATTTTCAATTCATCCTGATTTTTATAACACAAAGCCCAGGAGTACTAGGTTTGTCACCTCAATCTTGCTCTTCAGCCCTTTTCTCAAAGAATCCAGAAGTGTGTGCTGGATAACTTCCTTGAATTCATCCTCTGTATGCTCAAGTTCAGAAAATCTTTGAATAATGGCGGTCAGGCAGAGGATAGCATTGTCACTCAAAGCCATTTCCTCTAACTGCAAAAGAAGAGCACATATGAGATTATAATCCTATTAATCCTATAAATTGGAGAAACAGTTAAAACCATGCACTAAAATAAACATAAACCAGATCCCTAATGATAGTTCAAAGCAGCTATAATGTGATTAAAATTCCAAGTAATCTTCATTAGCAGCAAGGTATGATCAAAATTGTATAAATTCACTGCAAACCTTTTATAAGCTTCTTTTTTCCCAGAAAGAAAATAGAATTTTGTTACTATATGGCTGGTAATCACAGACGATAAATTCTCAATCAGGAATTCATGCGAAGGGAATGCATACTTTCTTTATCACCCAACCATCTCCTATTGCAGTTCATTATTTCATAGGAAACTCAAGATGTGGCACAGATAAAAGTCAGAAGAGAGGAAGAAATTAGCACAAATGCAAAGGAAATGTTTTGCAGGACCAGGCTCCTTAAGCTTGCCTCCATTTCTAACTATTTCAACTATCTGTACCAGTGGTGGAATTTAATTTTTTTTACTACCAGTTCTGTGGGCGTGGCTTGGTGGGCATGACAGGGGGGGTCATGTGACTGGGTGGGCAGTTTCTGTAAGCAGGGCAATAAAGATTAGGCTAGAAACAACATCAGAAAGTTTTTTTCCTGCCTTCCTTACAGGATTAACCCTGTAAAGTGGAAAAAATAAAAGGAGATTTCTTCTAACAACCGATTCTCTGAACTGCTTAGAAAATTTACTACCTGTTCTAGCAAATAGGCTAGAACCTGCTCAATTTCACCTCTGATTTGTACCTCCTACTATATTTCTCTACACAAGATCCTTTAAAGACCCCTGGTACTAAGAAATGCTTTTGCGAGAATGCAGATACATCCAGTTAGTTGCAGGCACTACTTCTCTCAATATCTTTATAGAAATGATACTGGCACTGCTTTTTAGGGTATATAAAGAACCAGATTAGAAAATAGAATTTGATTTGGAGTATGCATGGAACACCTTAAAACAACTGCTGTATCCTGAATAAAGGAGCATATGCTTTAATTAAATTAAGAGAAATTTCTAAATCAAAGTTAAACTACACTTGGCATGAATTTCATTCAGTAGGCTTTGCAAGAAACTGAAAGAAAGACTTTCAAGGATACCATGGCTAGTAAGTAGATGTATTGTAGTAGTGTTTACAAAGCCATTACAAAAGAATTCAGCAACTGCTATGTATTCAAATGAAACCTGGTTTATTTATTGCAGAAATGAGGTTAATAGTCTTGGACAAAGCCAGCATTTCTTTTGTTGTTGTTGTTTTAACAGATTCATTTGTTGTTAACAGGACATATGAGACTTTACTCTCACAACTAGAGTGACACATGACAAACAAGAGAAAGTAGACAAATATTGATTTTTAAAAACTTCATTAAACTGTATATGTGATAAACAGCAATATAAAATGAATACATTTCTAACAGCCCAATCATAAAGCAAGCACAGATATTCTCCATATTAATGGGACTCACCTGTATAGTGTAGAAACAGTTATGCATTACTGGGATGAGATAGTTAACATCTATTTTGTTCATCCCTTTGATATGAGAAATGATGTCTTGGAATGCTGACAAACGGACATCAAAGTTGATCTCATCAAGATGGTGCGGACTGAAAGCATTCAGCTAAGACAAACAAAATGTTTAATCAAGATAAAAATCAAATTGAATTTTTAAAAAATTAAGCAAATGAGGAAAACTGCTACATACCTTGACAGTTTCTGTGATATATTTTATATTACTTTCCATATGTGATAATGTCTGTTAAAAAAGATTGAAAGTCATTAAAGGACAAATATTAATGAATACCATAACATACATTTATTTCATACATTGATTTTTTTAGGTTGTTTTTAACTTCACTGAAGAGATAAATGGTTAGAGCAGTTAAAACTAAATATACAGAGACCGCACATGTGGAATATTTATTCCGTATGTAAATACACCAAACCTTTGTTGCAATTTGACTAAGGTTGCATTTGTTTGATCAATATTTGGAGAAATATAATCCAAAACCTCTTAAAGATATCAAATTACCTATCTACGACCAGAGATTTTTTTAATGGAAGCTATCAGAAAAGCCTCTTCCTCCAGCTATAGGTAATACTCAACTTATATCCCTAACTGAGCCTAGAATTAGAATCATAGGTCATGTCAGTTGTTAAGTGGTTCATCATGTGATCATGGTCAATTTTACAACTTAAGCAAATAATGCTTAAATCCATTGTCTGCATTGGGCTTGTTTTGTTGAAAACCGAAAATAAATAGCAATAGCTATTATAGACTTAGAATAGCTAATTTAGACTTATATACCGCTTCACAGTGCTTTATAGTCCTCTTTAAGTGGTTTACAGAGTCAGCATATTGCTCCCAATAGTCTGGATCCTCATAAATGTCAGTTTCCAGCAAAAAAAATCCCAAATTGCATTAACTGCAGACAATTGCAAATAGCCATAAATGTGGGTCAGTCACCAAATGACCCAGTACTGACTGCGGGGAGAGGCAACGGCCATCATAACTTTGAATCTAGGTTGTAAGTAGCCCTGGGGAAGTCTGTTATAACTTCAAACAGTGACCGGGCATAAGTCAAGGACTACCTGTACTGTTTTTTATGGCAAAAAGATAGAAAATAATAATATTTTAAAAAGGGACTATAGAAGAGTCAAAATTAGCCTCTACTGTGGAACAACACACTGGATCATAGTGGGATAAGGTTTTTTTTTTTAAAAAGCATTTATATACAGTAATACCTCAAAAACCCCACAAAGTGCTTGACGAGACAACTTGTTCTGAATAACAGAAAACAGTTTTGCCAGAGGTTTAAGGAAGCTTGCTGGAGTTAAGCAATGTTTCAGTAGATTTTGTACCGTTTCCAGAATGTCAATCTCTGTATCCTAAAAGAAACAAGTGCAGGGGAAAAAAATAGAACAAGGATTACAGGAATGCTCCTTTATTGCTTAAGGTGTAATAAGAGAATCTTGAAAGCCTGCCAGAATATCTTAGTGCCACCACTTATACTGAAAAGACTCAAGAAAGAGTAATCTTGAGTTTCTTTCTCATGTCTTCTCTTTTTGCAGGATTATCTCTTATTTGCTATTTTGATTCTTGTATATCTTCTTCTTCTTGAAAGTTATCCATGCATTCCTCTTCATAAAGACACTACAAAGGACTATAATTGACTAGAGTACTGAAAGTACCTTTATGTACTCTTCTGTGAATTTTAGAGATACCAAGTACATTTTGGTTGAATTATCTACAGCAATCAATGTGCCATCACAAAATGAAGTTATCTATCAATAAATCTAAATATTTGAAGCTCCATCAAACTATCACAAATCAGTAAATATTTTCAACTTTATCTTGTAAGTAAACTTAGTATTTTTTTTCTGTAGCTAGTCAAGCAGGATGATCCTGATAAGTGGATTTTATTGGCAGAAGGGAAAAACATCATCCAGTATCCAACAGAAAATTCCTTGTAATTGTTTTTATTATCATGTTAATCGTGTGACATTCCTGAATATATCATTTTCTTTTAGGCAAGTTCACAATAAAATTGAAGTAAGAACTTCCCAATTAAGGGTCAGTGATATTTCAAGATTAAAAAAGTGAACTGAAATTCTTGATCAGGTTTATGCTATGTGCCGACATTCTGAACTTTAAATCAAACACACGATTTAAAAAATAAAGTCAATGAATAAAAGTCATTTCTGGACTTCTTTACTTCTCAATAATTTTATGCAATAAGAGTAAATAAGATTAAAATTTATTGGTTTTGAGGAAAACAATTGTAATTTATCTTGCAACTTTTGGGGAAGTCCTTTAAACAAGAAGTAAAAAGAATGGAAGGACGGATCAGTTTGAGAAGCTTCACGTTTTCCCTGTATGCTTATACAAGCACTATTATACGGATCCCTGCAAACATTTATGACAAATTTAATGTGAGCTGGTCATCCATGAAGGCCAGATAAAGTTCTTTTTTTTTTTCTTATGCCAAGATCCAATTTTCTTTTGCCCTCATTTTTTCATAATAGGGAAGGGCTGGTGCAGCAAATCACACCAAAATGGGTCTTTTATAAAGCCTTGGTGGTGATTTGGAAAATTGTATTTATGTTTTTGAAGATTTAAATATAATGCCTGCAGAAGTAGATGGGGAGCTAAGAAACTATTTACAATAAATTAACAAGATGTTCAAGAGGGCATTCCGCCCTCTACATTTGTATTTAGAAAGTTCTATTTTATAACACAAAAGTATGTTACCTAAATACATAGATCAGTATACAATACATCAGCTTCATTCTGAATCTAACTGAAGTGGCTATAGCCCAGGCTTCCACTTTGTTCCCTCTGCTTAATCCACTATTTTTCATATCCTGTTGAGCTTCATTTTTTGTTGTGGCTTATACATAATCCAGTTACCTTTCAATGTCAGACTGAATGCATGTAAACTCCGTAAGCGCAAAAGCATTTAAATGTCATCACAAAAGTAATCTAATCTGAAAGAAAATATTATATTTTCAATACATTTTATTGCAAACCTACCTGAGTAATGTTAGTCTGCTGAAGGAAAGGGAGCAGGAGGCCAATCAGAACAGAACTCTGGTTTTTATCCTTTATAAACTTGCTAATCCTAAATATAACAGAAATACACTTATGTTATATCAGAGTGTAATGATTCAAGTGTCTAAATTAAAAGCCAAGCTTTTTTAATATGCAGCCTTGAAAAGTTTTGAACTTTGGCATAGAAAGAACATGTCATTGCATTCACAGAAATCTGAAAGATGTAGAGGAAGAAACAAAAATTTGCACATCTGTTCTGAGTGAAAACGGAACAATTGTCAAAGTTATCTAATTTCTTCCCTTCTGAGAGATTAGGGTGAGATTGCTTCTACTATTTTCTATTAATCCCCTTCCCACCAAAGAAAAAAGATCTATTTCCTCTCAACCACTTCTACAGCATTAAAAATATCTCTGTAAATACGTACTATTAGAAAGGAGAAGAAACCACTTACTTTGAAAGAATGTTGAGTTCTTTGCTGAGTTGTGCGCTATACTTTTTTTTCTTTATCCTATCTACGTTGATCATAGTTTTGTTGAGATACTGAAGAACTGAAGGGACATGGGGAAGAACTAGCCTTGTCCCCATACTAGGAACATCTAAAATGAAGGTGTAGAATATGACCATTTAAAAGTGAAAAACCAAGCCTTTTTTCCACACACAAAACACAAATCCTTACAAATCAGCCTAGTAAGAGTGATACATTTTTTAAAGAAAATATATGTGTTTCAACTTTGTTGTTATTATTTTTATTTATATACATTATGGCGATGATGATGATGAATAATACATTTTAAAAAAATATTTAAATTCAGAAACCTTGCAAGGCAACCAAAATCTTGCATATACTCCTATTTTTTGAGTCATTTAATTTTTAGGGTCATGTTTGGCTATCAAAAAGATAATGAAGTTGTACCAAATATTGAAAAGGTGACTGACTTCAGGTGAAAGTCTTAAAAGCTGGCAACTCTGACTATTTTTTTAACCTGTGCCTCATTCTGAAGAGACACCCATATTGGGCACCTCTTCTGAAAGAGTTTATTCCAAGATGAAAAGATATTCCCTGTAATCACTACACTTCTGACTTCGAACTGCAGGAAGGGAAGGGAAGGGAAGGGAAGGGAAGGTTACTTCAATACAAAGGCTGAATGTTGTGGGCCTGGACAACCCTTTAAGGATCCCAAGCTAAGACCAGGAAGTATCTTTCATTTTGTTTACATAATTGAGTACATAAAACAGCTTTGAATAAAAGTATATACAGGTAGTCCTCAACTTACAACTGTTCATTTAGTGACCATTCGAAGTTACAATGGCACTGAAAAAGCGACGTGATCATTTTTCACATTTATGACCATCCCAAAGGTGCTTTTTCAAAAGGCAACCGGACTTTGTTCATCTTTGAAAATGTTTCGCTTCTCATCCAAGAAGTTTCTTCACCTCTTGAAAAAGCACCTTTGGGGCCATCATGACCTGGACGAATCTCCATAGACACACTTATGACCACTGCAGCATCCCCTGGTGATGTGATTTACATTCCAATGTTTAACAACTGGTTCATATTTATGACAGTGTCCCAGGGTCATGTGATCACCTTTTGCAGCTTTCTGACAAGCAAAGTCAATGGAGAAGCCAGATTCAATTAACAACCATGTTACTAACTTAACAATTGAAGCAATTCACTTACCTTCTGTGGCAAGAAAGGTGGTAAAATGGAACAAAATTCACTTAACAAACATCTCACTTAGTAACATAAATTTTGGGCTCAATTGTGCTCGTAAGTTAAGGACTACCTGTACTTCGCACATACCTCTGTAAAGCTCAAATATAATACTGAAGCCATTTTCATTTACAAATTAACTCTCTGTCCTATCATCATCTGAATCTTCTTGTCTTTTTAAAAGTTGCTTAGAACCTAGCTATTTCACTGAGAGTTTGGGTCCAATGGTGGCTGGACTGCCAATTATATAGTTTTAATATTATGTGCCTTTGACTTTATTTGATATATTTCCCTTATTTTTCTGAACTCCTTGCACCCTATGGAAATGGGCAATATTTGTAATAAACAAACAAACAGTGCCATCCAATTGAGACCTATCCATTCCTACCTCCCGCTATATCTTCAATTTCAATAAAGATGCAGTTGGTCACTGCCAAGCTGCTACATTGGTCATTAGGTTCAAAGTCAGGAAGATTTAGAAGGCTGTCGATCACATCCATCACAATACCAGCTGTTCCCTCTCCCAGAGCCTTGGCTGCAAGCACGGCAGATACATTTGATAATATGTCATATTCTGGATGCTCTGGCTTCTGCTTAGCTAGCAAAATGAAATATCTAAAAGTAAAGTGAGAAGGGGAATTTTAAGTAATAAATTATATGGGATTCAAAACTGAAAAAAGACAAGTTTTTCATTCTTAATGAAAAATAACTTAAAGAAACTGGTTCAACTTCTTTTGCTATAAAAACATTTATGACCAGATAGTGACAATGAACAAAAAGCATGAAATCGCCTGAATAATTACTACCAAATTCTAAACTATTACTGGAGATCAGGAACAGACTATTCTATGAAAGTACACACTAGGAGATGAAAATATAACTGAGTTGAAAATGATTCTATCTGTAGGATTAAACACTTGAGAAGTTCAATATATAGAACTCCTGCTGTAATAAGACATGGTTCATACATTGTATTAAGAGATAATTAAATAATAACATGATTTAGTTTTGCCTCTTTTTTGAGATGTTTTGAGACTGAGATGGTTTGTACATGAGCAGAGGAAGGATAGTGGCCATATTGGTAGAAGGATGTTGGAGATGGAGCTGCCAGGCAAGAGGACAAGAGGAAGGCCAAAGAGGAGATATATGGATGTGCTAAAAGAGGACATGAAGTT
>JAEANM010009445.1:0-16365 GCA_017656035.1 Myanophis thanlyinensis
AGGACTCGAGGCGGTTCACAGCAAATAAAAACACGGTATACAATTCTAAAAAACCCATTTAAAAACATTAAACTTGCATGTTAAAAAAACATGCATAAACTAGATGGAAAGAAGAAGCCCAGTTCGGAGTCATTGAGCGATGGGAACTGGCCCAGGCTGGACCTCCCCCAGAAACCTTATCTTGCTGTTCCCAAGGGAATGCAGTCAGTCTGGTGAGATTCTTGTATCATAGTTCAATCAATCAGAATAGAGCTGGAAGGGCCCTTGGAGGTCTTCCAGCCCAACCTCCCTGTTCAAGCAGACCTTAAACCCATGATGGTGAACCTACGGCACGTGTGCCCCAGTTGGCACGTAAAGCCATCTCTGCCGGCACGCCAGCTGTTGCCCCAACTCACTGGCTGCACATGCGCGTATCTCCTATGTGACTGCGCATGCATGCAACTCCCGTGCAATTGTGCATGCACGCGAGACTCATTGTGTGACTGTCCATACGCACATGACTCCTGTGCAATTGCACATACGCACATGACTTCTGCGGAAAGCACGCACACACTCACATTCGGCACTCGGTGCCAAAAGGGTTTGCTATCACTGCCCTAAATCATTTCAGACAAGGTACTGTCCAGTCTCCTTAAAAACCTCCAGCGAGGGAGCACCTACAACTTCTGGAGGCCAGCTGTTCCACTGGTTAATTGTCCTCACTGTCAGGAAGTTTCTCCTTAGTTCCAGGTTGCTTCTCTCCTTGATTAGTTTCCATTCATTATTTCTTGTCCTGCCTCCAGGTGGCTTTTGGTAAATACGTTGACACACACACACACCTCTTCTTTGTGGCATCTCCCCAAATACTGGAATGCTGCTATCATGTCTTCGCCCCACCCCAGTCCGTCTTTTATTTAGACTAGCCAAACCCAAATCCTGCAACCGTTCTTCATATGTTTTATTCTCCAGGCCTTTAATCGTCTTAGTTCTGTGATGGTGAACCTATGGCACGGGTGCCACAGGTGGCACGCAGAGCCATTTTGCTGGGCACACAAGCTGGCGACCAACTTACCTCCAGCTGAGCATGCACATGCGATTGCACATGCAGGCATGCGCGATTGCAGAGACCCAGCTGGTCTTCAGGCATCCACTGTGCATGCACGCGATTGCAGCAGGAAAACCCAGATGGTCTTTGGAGCTCTCCTGCGCATGCACAGGTGATTGCTCATGTGTGTGTGAGTGCCTGCACACAGCACACGTGCATTGCAGGTGCAAAAGCTGCATGCATGCGCAGATGATGCGGTTGCACATGCAGCACACATGGAGAAGCCGCATGCAAGTGCAGATGGCATGCGCAAAACACGTACTTTTCGGCACTCGGTAAGAAAAAGGTTCGCCACCATTGTCTTAGTTACTCTTCTTTGCACTTTTCCCAGTGTCTCAACATCTTTTTTGTAATGTGGGCACATAAGCTGGATGCACTGGCCTTAGGAAGCTGATTAGCAATAAAAAGAGAGCTGAGACTCTCCAGGAGTGGTTTTGGTTACTTTCCCTGGAAAATACAGGCAGCACCTGAATTGCATCAACAGTCAATGAAAACTAACCAGGAAGGGACAACCACCATGTTATGCTAACTAACCCAGAAGTACAGGTAGCCCTCCACTTATGACCCTAACTGGAACCAGAATTCCTGCTGCTAACCCAGACAGTTCAGTGACTCGCACCTGATTTTATGTCTTTTCTTTTTGCCATGGTTGCTAAGCAAAGCACTGCAATTATTAAGCGAAACACCCATTTGTTAAGCCAATCCAGCTTCCCCCACCGACTTTGCTTGTCATAGGTCATCTGAGAAAGGTTGCAAATGGGGATCACACAACCCCAGCATGCTGAAACCACTGTAAATACATGCCAAGTGCCTGGATTTTGACTATAGGGATGCTGCAATGGTTGTTAAGTGGCAGCACTTTTCCAGTGCTGTTGTAACTATGAACAGTCATTAAATGAATGGTTTTCAGTTAAGGATTACCTGTATCCCAAAATGGGGGTTTAATATAGATTATTAAATCACCTTTAACCCTTTGACCCAAAGATGCTTTTTCAAAAAGCAACTGGACTTTCTAAATTCTTTATAAAAACCATATATTTAAGTATCTTTCTCATATCTTTCCAGATTATGGAAATAAAAGAGCTATTAAAGGAGGGAAGAAAAAATTATAATCATTTTTGTTGTAAAATGCATGGAATGAATATTAACCCAATGAATATTATATGGTAAACTATAATTATTTCCATGTAAATTGTTTACTATGTACATTGTTTGCACCCAGACAACACAGTGTTTAATGGATGATGTAAGTTTGGTAAGTTAAAAAATAAAAAAAAACTTTATTAAAAAAAAAAAAGCACCTGGACTTTCTTTGTTTTTCCTTGAAGACCTTTCGCTTCTCATCATCCGAGAAGCTTCTTCAGTTCTGTCTCCACCATTCAGTCAGAACTGAGGAAGCTTCTTGGATGAGAAGTGAAACGTCTTCAAGGAAAAACAAAAGAAAAGTCCGGTTGCCTTTTGAAAAAACACTTTTGGAAAACCAGGACCTGGAGGACTGAGAATCTTCCATAGACAGTTTAACCCTTTGACTCCCGAGTATCTGAAAGAATGTATTAAATCATCATTTAAACAAGCCACAGTTGGATTCCACAGGTATTTCCAGCCAAGAAGGAAAGTATGAATATGAGTATGAGAAGCCACGGACTGTTGCAGTTCATTCATTAGCAACAAGCCATGGCTTCCTGTTATGTCTGAACAGGTCTCAGAAGGCATTTGCTCCATCTTGCACACTTAGCTTTCCCTTCAAAGCCCATTAAGAGAGCTTTCTAATCCTGGAAGATTTATTGCACCGTGTTGTAACTGCTGCCCACTGCTTTGTTTGTTAATTGTGATTAGCTTTGCCTGCAGAAGAGTAGGTGTCTAATAAATCAGTTATCTCGAGGAAGAATTGATTTTAAAAGTTGTTAGCATGGACACTGAAGTACTTGGTAACAGCTTTCTTTTTATTAAAAAAAAAAAAAAAACTCCACGGTCTTCTGTTTATATACTTCTATCAGGAAAAAATAAATAAATCCCCTTTAGGTTTTATGGGGCCGTGGCTAACACAGGCATCATTTGGAAATAAGCTGTGGATATTTTTTTAAAAGCTCTTTCTTCATTTAGTTTTTCTCTGCTTGACTGGCAAGAGTTCAGTTTTATCATCCTCAGCTTTTTTAAAAGGCTACTTGGAAGCCCCTGCTTGTTGGAAATCTGCTTTTCTTGACTTTTTAATAGGTCTGGTGACAGCAGAGATCAAACCCAGGCAGAATTTCTGCACTGTGGCAGGGGTGAGCAGCCATGCTGGCTCAGGAATTCTGGGAGTTGAAGTCCACCGGTTGTAAAGGGGCCCTTAGCTGCCCACCCCTAACCTATCTCTTTCTGGAAAGATAGGGTGTGCAATCCTATCAGCAAAGCCAAAGGCAGGAGATTAATCACAAAAGTATGCTGACAGCCTCTTCTGGGTGATAACGAGTCTGGCTGTCCGATTCCTAAATTAAGAAAAATTCAGACCAGCAGTATCCACTGTTGGTTATGAAAAGCTTGTGATGCCCACTGGCTTCCAGTCTAATGTTCTCTTGGTTTGCTCTCTACAGTAAAGTTTCTCAACCTTAGACTTTTAAGATGTCAGGACTTTGATACCCAGAATTCTTAATTAGTGACACCTTAAAAGCTACAGAAGCTAGGGAATTCCGGGAGTTGAAGTCCAGTTGTCTTAAAGCAAGAGTCTCCAGCCAAGGCCATGCTAAGACTTGTGGATTTCAACTTCCAGAATTCCCTGCCCAGCCTTCTGGCCAGGGAATTCTGGGAGTTTGGGTCCAGAAGTCTTAAACTGGCCAAGGTTGGAGATCCTTACTTTAAAGCTTTAGGACCGTGATGGTGAACCTATGGCACGCATGCCCGCATTGGCAGGCAGAGCCATCTCTGCTGGCATGCCAGCAGTCACCCCAACCCACGGACTGAGCATGCATGCATGTGTGCAACTCCTGCATGCATGACTGTGCATGCGCTTAAATGCAATGTGTGATTCGTGAATGGTTGCACATGCACTAAAACCACATGTGAGTAGTGTGGGACTGCACCTGCGCTGAAAACATCACGCAGGACTGTGCGTGTGCTAAAACCGCCATGCACGAGTCACGCATGCCTGCACATGCACTAAAAATGCCATGCATGAGTTGTGCATGACTGCGCATGCGCAAGAATCCTACACATGAGTAGCATACAACTGTGCATGCATGCACTTTCCATGCAAATACACATGCGCAAAAGATGCAGGCGCATGGCACACACATACGCGCTAATGCATGCACACTCACATTCGGCACTCGGTGCTGAAAATGTTTGCCACCACGGCTTTAGGACCTTCTAGAAGTTGAATCACAGATATGTTAAGGTCACAGTGGCCAGGCAATTCTGAGAATTGAAGTCCCAACTTCTTACAGCTATGCTGGCTAGGGAATTCTGGGAGTCGAAGTCCAGACATCTTAAAGTTGCTAAGGTTGAGAAACACTGCTCTACAGTCGCATAATTCACCTACCAATGGCCTCATGCATTCTTAAAATCTTCTAGGCAGCAAGCACTCAGCTCTTCTGGCAGACAGTGATTAAGCAGCCTGTACTTTGCTCCAGAAAGAAGCACAGGTTGCACCTCTCTGGCCCTCATTGTGCCAAGGGAGTCTCTAAGACCAAGACAAACAGAATCAATGGGGAAGCCAGATTCACTTAATGACATGCGTCACTTAAAAATTGCAGTGTCTCACTTAACATCTGTGACAAAAAGGTCACAAAATTGGCCATGACTCAGAAACTACCTTGCTTAGTAATGGAGAGTCTGGTTCCAATTGTGGTCATGAGTTGATTTTTGTAAGACCGAGAAAATCTCAAAGGAGACGCATAAGGAGACACAAAATGTGTGTGTGTGCAAATTTACAGCTGATCACTCAAAGCACTGTAGTTACACATAGATAATCCATTCTTCTGTGCCAGAGAACATTCTTCAACTGGGGTGTCCTTTTTCTTATCCTTTAACCATTATATCACTGGGTCTTAAACTGAAGGAGAAGGGGCAAAACTCACTTAACAACTGCCTTGCTTAGCAACGGGAATTTCAGGCTCAACTGTGGTCATAACTTGAGGGCTACCTGTACACTGCAATTATTCAAAAAGACAGCATAAAATAACTAATAAATAATAAAGAGCAGAGAATTAGAGCAAATAGTTAAAAATATATTCCTTGGTAGAATGGTATTTGAACATAGCGAAATGGATGAAGAAATTAAGACATAACAAGTGCTGGCAGAAAGAAAATGGTTAATATATGATCTGCTGTTAAAAATTAATGTTTGTTAAAAGAAAGCTGTGTTATAACAGCAAGATTCTGCCTAATTGGTTATACAGAAGTGGAAGTCAGTTACACCAGGAGGAGCACAACAATTTCTTCACTGCAGTCGAAATGTGGTTCTTAAAAGGTGTTGGTAGTAAGAGGACAGAGAGGCTCAAGAATGAAATGCTGCTGAATTGACATGATGGATGATAACGTCCTACGAAGCTAAAAGTGTGGGTAGATGCGATTTTACAACCATTGGCTGAATTGGCAGGATAAAAAGTACAGGTGGCCTCAATGTACAACAACTCATTTAGTGACCAGTTCAAAGTTACAACAGGCACTGAAAAAAAGCGACTTTGTGAGCATTTGTCACACTTACAAACGCTGCAGCATCCCCATGGTCCTGTGCAATTGATTCATATCCGTGATGGTTGCGGGATCCCAGGATCTTGTGACCCTATTTTGCAACTCACTAACAGAACTGTTGTAAGTCGAGGACTTTTGTATTTCCTTTTCTTTTTCCTCCCTTATTTTCTTTGGCTTACTACACGTCTTACTCCTTTGCTCCACGCTGCAGTCTTGAAAGAAAATTCTATAATGGGTGTGGTGTGCATGCGTGTGCATGGGGCGGGGGATCTATTCACTAGCTGGGCAGATTTTGGACACACCAAAATAATATCCTTTCATGGAATTCAGGCCAATGCTGTAGGACATAACTGGTATATAAACAACTTGTTGCCTTCTTGAGGTGTGGTCCGTTTCTGACCCACTCATCAATCTGGCCAAAATCAACTTAAATGCCCGTTTTGTAGAGGGGTGATTTTAAAGGGAGGGGGATTTGACGAATTTACGTCTCATGGCAACGAAGGAGTTGCGCCAGGCAAACAGCCCCATTTGCATACTTTCCAGCCTGCTGCCTCATCCAGAGATTCTTCCATTTCCTTATCGGAGTTTGTAGCTCTGATAAACCCAGGCGTTCCCACCTCTTCCCGGGCAAAGCATCGTTGTGTGTTCGACCTTGCCAAATCAGAGCACCATTTCTCCTGAACCGTGTCCCTCCCCCCTCCAACCCCAAAGCCAGGGCCTCGGATGCCCCTTTGCCTGCTTCTCAAAACAGACACGGAGACGGCACCGTACAACAAGTCGCTTCAAAGTCACCGGACAGCGGTGTGAAAAAAGTTGGGATGCCTCCGCTCTGTGCTCTTCTCGTCTCTTTCTAATCTAACTCGGGCTGGCATTCTTGTGCACCCAGGAGGAATCAGGAAGGAATGTTGGCAGGAAGGAGTGGATTAAAAGTCAATTGCTGTTGCGCTGCCAGGTCTCGGCACTGCTCTCCTGTCCCCAGAGCTATTAAACCTGCAGCGCTCCAGGAGCCACTGCGTGGTGTCAGTTGGGTCTTTCACTTGAAATCACACCATACTTTAAAGGATGACAGTTGCACAGTCAATCTGAGGTGGCTCACCCCTGCTTCCTGGAGCCATAAGGCTCAGAGAGAGAGAGAGAGAGAGAGAGAGGTTTCCTGCTGTTTTCCCAGCAAAAGATCTTTGATGTAACATTGCCTGTCTCAGCCTCCTTTTAATTCCTCGGCATCCACAATCATCACAGAACTGAAGCTGTATTGACAGGAAGTGGAAATTTTAACACCCGGCTGAAGGCAACTACACTTAAAGAAGATTTCAGACAAGCTACAACAGGCTCAGAAAGGCAGCAGGGATTGGGGGGGGGGGGGGGGGGGGAGACACAATTATGAGGGGGGGGGGGCCTTTAGAGACAAAATCCTAGCATAAGAATAACAAAAACAACAGAATAACAGAGTTGGAAGGGACCTTGGAGGTCTTCTAGTCCAACCCCCATGCTCAAGCAGGAGACTCTATACCCATGATGGCGAAACCTATGGTCTTCGGAGTGCATGCACGCAAATTGCAGCAGGGAATCCAGCTGGTCTTCAGAGCTTTCCTGCACATGCAATTGCTCATGTGCACGTGAGTGCACGTCCAAAAGCTGCATGCATGTGCAGATGGTGCCGTTGTACGTGCATGAGCTGCACACAAGTGCGGAGGGCACACGCAGAGCGCGAACTTTTCGGCACTCGGTAAGTAAAAGGTTCTCCACCAATGCTCTATACCAGTGGTGGCAAACCTTTTACTTACCGAGTGTCGAAAAGTACGTACTTTGCGTGTGCTATCCGCATTTGTATGCTGCTCCTCCATGTGTGCTACATGTGCAACTACACCATCTGCACATGCATGCAGCTTTTGCACGTGCAATGCATGCCTGCTGCATGCAGGCACTCATGCACACATGAGCAGTCATATATGCATGCGCAGGAGAGCTCCAAAGACCAGCTGGATTTCCTGCTGCAATCACACGCATGCACAGTGGAGGCTCGAAGACCAGCTGGGTCTCTGTTATCGTGCACGCCTACATGCGCAATCACATGTGCATGCTCAGCTGAAGGTAAGTTGGCCGACAGCCTGTGTGCCCAGCAAGATGGCTCTGCGTGCCACCTGTGGCACCCGTGCCATAGCTTCGCCATCACGGCTCTATACCATTCCAGACAACTGGCTGCCCAATCTCTTCCTTAAAAACATCCAGAGTTGTAGCTTCCACAACTTCGGAAGGCGAGCCATCCTACCGATAAGCAGTCCTCAACTTACAACAGTTCATTTTAGTGGCCATTCAAAGTTACAACGGCACTGAAGAAAGTGACTTATGATCATTTTTCACACTTAACAACCGTCGCAGCGTCCTGAAGGTCATGTGATCAAAATTCAGAAGCTTGGGAACTGGTTTCACATTTATGACAGTTGCAGTGTCCCCTGGTGGTCAGGTGGTCCCCTTTGGTGACTTTCTGACAAGCCAAGTCAACGGGGGAGCCAGATTCACTTAACAACCGTATTGCTAACTTAACAGCTGCAGTGATTCCCATTGCCTTTCTTTGCATCTGTTTGTTTAAATCCTATCAAAATCCAGGCTCTTGGAAAACCTGGGGTTGTGTTGATCACCATTTGTAGCCCTCGCAACCTGTTTCCGACAAAAACAATACAGGAAACTGGATTTGTTTAATGACAGCATGATTCGCTTAGCAATTTCGGTGATTCGCTTAACAACCATGGCAAAACAGGTTGTAAAATCGGGCACGATTCCCTTGACAAATTGCCTCGCTTAGTTAATAAAAAATCTGGTCCCCTCGTCATAAGTCAATTCAGTGCTGTGGTAACTTTGAATGGACGCTAAGCAAACGGTCGTAAATTGAGGACTGCCTCTATCACCAAGACAAGATGACAAGAGCACATGCCACCTCCCAGATGGCCTCCCCTTCCTCTACAGATGGTCATATAGCTCTCTTCCGTCTCCCCCAATAAGGAGCAGGTCACCTTAAAAAGAGCTGCTGATTGTCTGCAAACATAATAAAAACAGAAAATATAGTATGTCTTTCGTTCTTAGTGCCACAATATAATTCTTAATATGGACTCTTTATTGCCCATATGGGAGACAATAACACTTTGCATGGATTTCTTGTTATTTGTCTTGATATAAATGCTAGATGAACATGAGTAATTTAAATATTTTAAATATTTATAGGCTAATTTGCCAGTAGCAGTTAACAAGAAGTCAAAAATACAAATTTAAACATGCATACAAGCACTCAATGACGCTACAAAACAAGCAAGTCTTAACAAAAAAAAAAAACACAAAGTGAGAAGCAGCCATGAAATATAGAAACTAGATTCATACAAGAGTTCTTTAATCATAATTAATTGAATAATCCAGATTTGGCTGACCTTAAAAAAAAAAAAGGCTTAGCATTAATATGTCTATTTTGAGAGAGTTTAAAAAATATATACAGATACTCCTCGCTTAACAACCACTCATTCAGCAACCATTTGGAATTATGACAGTGCTGAAAACAATAGCTTTGGAAACAGTCCTTGAAGCCAGGGACTGAAAGCTAAAACATATAGTTGCTGGAACTGGGGATGTCTAGTTTAAAGAAAAGAAGGACTTGGGGTGACACGACAGAAGTCTTCCTATATCTCAGGGGTTGACACAAAGAAGAGGGGGTCAAGCTAGTCTCCAAAGCCCCTGAAGGCAGGACAAGAAGCAATGGATGGAAACTAATCAGGGAGAGAAGCAACCTAGAACTAAGGAGAAATTTCCTGCCAGTTAGAACAATTAACCAGTGGAACTACCTGCCTCCAGAAGATGTGAATGCTCCAACACTGGAGGTTTTAAAGAAGAGATTGGACAACCGTTTGTCTGAAATGGTAAATGGTTTCCTGCCTGAGCAGAGAGTTGGACTAGAAAACCTGCAAGGTCCCTTCCCTCTCTGTTATTCCGCTGTGGCCATTGCATCACAGTCATGTGATCTCCATTCGAGCACTCCGCAATCAGCGCACATTTATGACAGCTGCAATAGTCCATAGTCATGTGACCACCACCTACATGCTTCATAATTGGCTTCCCACCAGCAAAATCAATGGAGAAGCCAGCAGGCGGTCGCAGGTTGCGGTCATGTGATGTTTCACTTAACAACCACAAATGACTGACTCTATGACCACAGCGGGAACAGCTGTCACAACTGTAGATGACCACATGATGTTTCACTTTACAATTATGCCACTTAGCAATGGAGTGGCCAGTCCCAACCGCGGTCAATAAATGAGGACATCCTGTATTTCCCAGGAAAGTAGTGGAGAGACCTAGCTTTTCCATTTATTTAGGATACAACTCATTGACAAATCCACTCTGAATCCAAATGAGTTTTTAATACACAGCCAATAGTTGATAAGATTGGAGAGAAAGGAAAAAAATAGAACATTTAAATCTTTAGCATAAATCTCTCCTCCTGCCAATATTTTGAACTGCTTAATGATCTGCAATCAGTTCAGTTCAATTTTGTTGTTTTGATGGAGAGAGAATGAGAGAAAAAAACTGTGGAAATTCCAAAGGGGGGAAAAAAAACACCTTTTTATTCTACCGAAATTTATCTACTGGTACACACCTTGCAAATACAGGCAGTCCTTGACTTACAACAATTCATTTTGTAACCGTTCAAGTTCTCCTGAAAAAACTGACCATTTTTCACACTTACAACCATTGCAGCAACCCCATGGTCACACGGTCAAAATTTGGATGCTTGGCAACTGGTATGTATTTACAATGGCTGCTCTGTCCCGGGGGTCAGGTGATTTCCTTTTGTGACCTTCTGACAAACAAAGTCATCGGGAAAGCCGGATTTATTTAACAACCGTGTTACTCATTTAACAAGTGCAGTGATTCTATCAGTATATGAGAGTTCGTGACTTGTAAGAGACATGGTAACAATGCCAGCCAATGAACAGGCATAGCAACAGATCAGCCAATGGGAGTTGTTTGGAAACTTAAATAGGATTTGACTGAAACAGCAAGGAGCCTGAGCGTGGCTAAGTCTGCTCTGCAGCTCTGAAACTGAAACAGAAACCTGAGCATGCTGTGCTGAGCTCTGAACTGAAACTGAAACTCCTCTCCTCTGCTTGTGTACCAGTTGAAAGAGCTTTTGGTATTGTATACCGTATTTATTGGTGTATAACGCACACTTTTTTTTTCTTGAAAAGAATGTGGAAATCGCATGTGCGCGTTATACACCCATTTATACGGTAGTTTTTTCCTGAAACTTCTCTCTTAAAATTAAGGTGCGTGTTATACGCCAGTGCGCGTTATACACCGATAAATACGGTATTTACTTCATATGTTATACATAAAGAGAAGTTTCTTATATATAATGAAATCCTGCTGAATCAGTTACTGGTGTGTGCTTCTGAATGTGTTTGCTGCTGCAAACTCTGACAGATTCACTTAACAACTGTGGCAAAACTCGCTTAACAACTTTCTCGTTTAGTGCTCAATTATGGTCGTAAGTCGAGGACTATGTGTACAGAAAGTGGGGGTTTGGTGGCAGAACTGGAGTCTGGTAGATCTGAGGTAGACCAGATCAAGAAACAGGCCTGGCAGGGATTCCAGGAAGAAAGTAGCCCAGTGCTTCTCAACCTCTGTGACTTTAAAATGTGCGGACTTCAATTCTTCAATTCCCCAGTCGGCATTCTTTAAGTGATGGGGATTCCCACTACACCTACAAATGCCCCGGCCATGCTCTCAAACACTTTAATCTATGCTCCAGATTCAAACATCGCAGTAGGCCCAATCACAACAAAGTGTGTGGTTTTTATTGCACCATTTGTAACCCGCCCCAATTCCAACATCAATAAAAAGCAAAACAAAAATACAAAAGTAAGTAAATCAGAACAAGATCAAAAAGGGGGAAAATAAATAACCCTAACAATCAAAAGTAAACTCAAATAAAACCAAAGACAGGTGCTCACAGCTGGGACCAAAGGCATGTGGGAATAAATCCTTCTAATAAATCCGTACAATAAAAACCTTCTAAGCTGCCCAGAGTCCAGCAAGAGTGGGCAGCTGGAGAGGTTGAATTTATGTAAACAAACAAATATATAAATAAAATCATTTGAACCTGTTTCAGGAATGAGAGAGCATGGTGGGGCCTCCACATACTTCTGCGGAGACAGTATTCCATAATCTGGAAACCATTGTGGGGTTGTTGTTTTTTTCAGAAGTTTTTTGGCAACATTTCAAGGTGATGAGACGCGAGACACCTGATGTGTCCCAACACACCATTAGTACTATTGGGAAGCTCTACAGACATTAGTGTATTTTTGTGTGTGTGTGTGTGTGTGTTACTCATATACAGGTAAGTCCTCAATTTAGAACAGTTCATTTAGTGACCATTCAAAGTTACAACGGCACTGAAAAAAAATGACCTATGACTGTTTTTCACACTTATGACCACTGCAGCATCTCCATGGTCACGTGATTTGCATTCAGTTGTATGCCTGACAGCTGGTTCATATTTATGGTTTCCCAAAGTCATGTGATCCCTTCTTGCGACCTTCTGACAAGCAAAGTCAATGGGGAAGCCAGATTCACTTAACAACCGTGTTACTTGAGAAATGTAGCAAGAAAAGCCGTAAAAATGGGGCAAACCTCACACAACAAATTTCTCACTGAGCAACATAAATTCCGAGCTCAACAGTGGTTGTATGTCGAGGTCTACCTGTATCTATAAAACGTCAGGCCTTGCTTGATAGAAATGGCTCGGGCAGAAAAAGAGACGACCTGTAACCCGGCAGCAAAACAAAACGGCGACTCTTAAGCGAGGATTTGAATTCGCGACCAACCAGCATGCCACCTCTGTTTTGCCCAAACCCTGGTCTCAGATGTGGGCTAATATGTGTGTATTTATCTGTATGTAGAAATGTGTGCCTAGCTCAGGTATTTCCTGGGGTTAGGGATTTGTTTATAAGCCTGGAGATGTCTTCTGTATCTGAATGTATTCTGTGTTTCTCTGCTTTGTGTGATTGTACCGATGGCGGCTCACTCAATTTCGCTGCACACATGTTGTGCATTGACAGATTGAATTGAATTGAATTGAAACAATTTCTTCTTCCTGAAGGAAAAAAACAGTCCCGTTGCCTTTTGAAGAGAGGGAGTGGAACCTACCTTTCAGACACCGATCTTCCTAGGGGCTCCCAACAAGCTTGAACATCAGGGTAAACTGGATTTCCTTCACAACCATGACACACACACACCCCAAAAAGCTCGCCAAAACAGGCAAGCCTCGCTTACCAACCACATCGCGTAACAACAGAGGTTCGGGTCCCAACTGTGGCCGTAAATCGAGAAGTACCCGTATCACTCCTACTGTCCCTCATGAGAACGAGACTTCCATAACTAAAAAACGGAGGCGGTTGTATTCCCACACATCTGGATTCTCCAACACCTGTGGGTGTCATTCTAGAAGTCACGTCGCCCAACTGTTCATCAGTCCAAGAACTTTTTTCCAGGCTTAACACCTGCTTCGCTTAGCGGTAAAAGGGTTGGGCTCAACTGTGGGTCATAAGTTGACGGCCACCTGTACTTTTAGACACAGAGGTTAAAATGCTGAAATTTTCTGATTCCATCGTCCCGGAGGAGTTTCTCCAAGTTGCATTTCTCCATCCTCACGGCAAGTATTCCTTAGCAAGGAGCCGCAATAAAGAGCCAGGATGGCTGCCTTATTAATAAGAGTGGGGGAAGGGCGAGAAAGAGGTGGTCCCCACAGAAATAACTTTTCCTGACAGCATGACAGCTGACATTCTAAACTGAAAAAGCCATTTGCCAAGAATTATCAAACCCCAGTTCTGATAAATGACAGAAGAAAGTACAACAAAGGCCGCATACATATCATAAATCACAAGTCCTATTGAATGCCCGGGCACATAATAGCACAGTCAAACGGAATAAAGACGCTTTTCAGAGCTCATCTGTATGGGGAAATGGAAGTGAGGAAGGAGAAAAAGGTAAAAAACTAAAACACTGAAAGGTTCTTTCACCCACTTTTCTCCCTCCCTCAACACTTCGAGAAAGAGAGAAAGAGAAAATGCTTCTGGAGTGGACATCAAAAACCTGGGAGAAACAGGTATTTGATAATGTGCCTGATTATTTATTTACTTAGAGAGAGAGAATGCTCAAGGCCGCAACCAAATAGAGCAGGGGTCTTCAAACTTGGCAATTTTGTGACTTGTGGACTTCAACTCCCAGAATCCCTCAGCCAGCAAAGCTTGAAGACTTGTGGACTTCAACTCCCAGAATTCCTCAGCCAGCAAAGCTTTAAGACTTGTGGACTTCAACTCCCAGAATTCTTCAGCCAGCAAAGCTTTAAGACTTGTGGACTTCAACTCCCAGAATTCCTCAGCCAACAAAGCTTTAAGATTTCTGAACTTCAACTTCAACTGCTGGCTGAGGGATTCTGGGAGTTGAAGTCCACAAGTCACAAAATTGCCAAGTTTGAAGACCCCTGAACAGAGTATATAATAATCCAATGTTGCCTGTACAAATTTCAAAGCTTTTAGCTCATAAAACGCCTCAAAAGGCTGCTGAAACATATTAAAGTAAACTAGCCTGCGTTCTGCGCATTGGCCAAACACCAACAGATCATAACATTTCCGTTTTTCAACGTTTCCACATTTCACACCTCCTAGGTTGTTAATGCCATATGGCTTAATGTGTCCCTGCTTCAGGTAAATAAGGACAGAAGAAATGAATTAAGAGTGGGGAAACCCAAAAATTAGGAAACAAAAGTAATGTTGATCCTAAGAGAAGAGTGGGAAAAGGTATGTGAGGAGAGAAAATTCCCAATTCCCTTGCATTGTTTACATGACAAAGTAAAATGGAGACCACAAAAGGGGTCAGACTAGTGTATTGTAGTGGTGAAAGTGCTAGATTATAAATGAGGAGGCCCAGGTTCTAGATCTCTCCTATGTATAGAAGCCAGTTGATGACTTGGGGCCAATTCCTCCTCTCACTCAGCCTGTAAACCTAAGACAGGGGTGGGCAATTACGGCTCCTTCATGAGCCATGCTGGCTCAGGAATTCTGGGAGTTGAAGTCCACGAGTCGTGAAGGAGCCGTAATCGCCCACCCCTGGCCTAAGAGATGTACTGATGAAGGTACTACCAATAAAGGAGAATATTTGTAGCTCAGATTAAAATGAGGAATTCTTAGTGCTCTCTGAGCTTGGATGTTTTCCTGCAGATGTTTCATTGCCCAAACTAGGTAACATCACCTGATGTACTGATGGTGTTACCTAGTTTAGGTCATGAAATATGGAAAGACCCCATCAAACACTGAAATTTCTCTAAGATTGCCAGTCCTCCTTCAATCTAAGAATCAGTGTGATATAATGGTTAAACAATAAGAAAAAGAAGACTCCAGTTGAAGAATGCTCTCTGGCACAGAAGAATGAATTATCTATCTGTAGCTACAGTGTGTTGAGTGGTCATGTGTAAATTAACACACACACGCACACACATTGTATCTGCTTATGGCCTTTGGGATCTACTCAATCTTACAGATACAGGTAGTGCACAACTTATGACCACAATTGGAACCAGAATCTCCATTACGAAGCAAGGTAGTTGTTGAGTCGTGGCCAATTTTGCGACCTTTTGTACCACGGTTGTTAAGCGAATCACTGCAGATCTTACATGATGGTTATTAAGCGAATCCAGCTTCCAACACTGACTTTGCTCGTCAGAAACCAGCCGGTAAGGTTACAAATGGTGATCACATGACCCCAGGAACATTGCAAATATCATAAATACATGCTGGTTATCAAGCACCCAAATTCTGATCTCAGGACCATGGGAATGCTTGGAGTGTCAAAAGTGCAAGTACAGGTAAGGCATTGTTTTCAACACAGCTGTAACTTCAGTCACTAAAGTTTTAAGTGGTTGTTAGTCAAGGCCTACCTGTACCCCTTACGTTGAATAATTAAACTTTAATCTATAGCTTATCGACTTTGTGAGTTCTCCATGCATTGAGAAAGGAAGTGCAAAGGTAATGTTGTCAATAAAATTCTCTGATTTAACTACCAATGTAGAAATTACTTGATGCAGGAAAGGACTGAGAGGAAGAAATGTCCTATGTCTGTCTACCAATAAACTGAACAGAGACGCCATGCCTGCAGGGAACTTATATACTGAGTAGCAACCCTTGAAATAGTAGCTGCCAGGTGGCACAAAATTCAGAGAATAGTACAGCCTCGGACATATCCACTCCATATAAATCTTCCATCCCCTCCAGCCAATTACAACTAAAGAAGATACTTGAATGAGAAGCTAATTTTTTTTCAAAAGAAAGTCCAGCTGCCTTTTTGGGAAAAGCACCTTTGAGACAACTATGACCTGGATGATTGAGAATCTCCATAGACATACAAGCTCTGACTTTAGCAAGAGGACGAAAATTGGCTTGAGTTATTGAAGCATTCAGAATTAGAGGAATGCTAGTATGGAATCTCTTCTTTTTTTTTGGGGGGGGGGGGGGGGTTGGATTTTTTAAAGTTGTTTTTATTTTTTAATATATAAAAACATTACATACCTT
>JAEANM010009446.1:3004-16365 GCA_017656035.1 Myanophis thanlyinensis
ATGGATTTTTCTCAGCAGGCAGCTCTTTTGGGCGATGAAGATCCAGCTGTTGAAGATCCAGTGCCCGAAGTTGTTCCTGTGCATGTAGAGACTACCAAGAAATCCAAAAAGCCAAGTAAAGAAGTTATTAGGTAAATGTTGGAGGAAGTGTTTTTTTTCTCTTTCGTGCTTTTATTTGCAAGTTAACATCCCTATTTTTGGAATGAATTAATTAGACCATTAGTTCATAATTTGAAATAGTAGGCATATAATTATTTTTCAAGGAATTTAAGCACCTTGGGCATCTTGAGCAGAATCATTATGAATCCCAGAAGTTCTTTCTAGAGATTAGTCAGTATAGGTGGCATTTGATAAACCTTTTGAAAATGGATTTGTAACTGGCTGACCTACCACACTCAACATATAGTCCTCAATGGAACTGCAATATTGCTTCTTTGAGACAAATCTGTCTAGTCAAAATGTATCATTTCAGCTAAAAGCTACCTAGAGTCACTTTGGATAGTGAGACAAGTGTCATATAAATTTAATAAATGACTATTTAGACTCAGAGAAATTGTTGAAAAAGCTTATAATCCACAATCTTTAAAGCAATAGGTTTATGTTTCAGAATGAGTAAGATTTTTTTTCTTCCTTTATAAATCAAAGAGATGAAGGCTTCTTTCCATGACATTTGAGATTCATGACATAATTGTATCTCATTTATTATTTGAGTTTAAATAAATTTATAATTAATAAAATAAATTTAAAATTTCTTGAAAAATTCAGCAGTAATTTGTTGAAATACTGTCAAGTCCTATAGCTTTATTTAATATCGCTTTTTGATTGACTCTTTTCTGTTGTAAGTAGATTAAGAACTTATTTTTGTTGAGCCATACATTTTTAAAGCAATATTTGATTCAAATTTTCTTCAATTTCTATTGAATTAGATTCTTATTTATTATAAAAGTCCAAATAAAGAATGAATTGCTGTATCATATGCTTCATTGTAGAAACATGTTTATCATTGTCTCAGATGTAAGTGTTTATTCTTTTTTGTTATTAATGTTGTTCTTTACTCACTTGATGGGTTAACAGTGTGGTTTATTACGTTTTCAAAATATGCCAGGTAAAGTTATTTTTGGCTCAATACCAATCAGTTATAATGGTTTCTTATTGCTTGTATTTTTTGATTTAAATCTAAAATGGGATTGAGCTATTTCCCAATCTAGGTTTAGTTCTAGTTGTTCAGATTATTCAGTAATAGTTTTCACTTTCTAGTTTATTATTCACTTTCTAGTTTTACATAACTTTCTGTTTGATTCAGAGACAAAGAACTCTCCAGTAAATGCTTTACTTGCCTCTTGCAAAGAACATTTCAGAAGTTAGATTGCGCTGTATTTTTAAACTTCGATTAAAATTATTGTTAAAAAAATAATAGACAGGAGAGTTTATTTTTCTTGGAGACCTGTTCCCACAGGATAAATCCAGGGAATTGTAAATCTTTATAAAGTACTTGCAATAATGGTCAGCAATTGTGTTGATAATAAATTCTTGATCTGCACTTAATAGATTTACAAGTTAAAATATCTCATTTCCCCTCTGAATTTCTGGATATGTGTTATGTAGTTTTTTCCAATCTCTACTGAAACTGATTAGGATATTAGTGTGGAAATTAATCGAAACTGGGCACTTGAAAGCTCTAGCCTATTTTTGGGCACCCGCAACCTGCCTCAGTTCCCCTATGTGGGCAGGACACTGGATTCTTGCAAGATACAACTGCTGTAGCCAGCCTTAGTTCTCCTGTGTAGAAAGGAATGCACACTGCAGCCAACCTGAGCTAAGTGATCAGCTCAAGCTTAAATTAAAAAATATTTGTGTTGCCTTTTGGTTTTCCTTTTTTCATAATCCTTTAAAAGTTTCAGTTAATAGTTTTGAGTAACAGAGTAAAGCAAAAGTGTTTGAGAACTTTATTTTAAGCTTTTGGGATCTTCTACTGCACAGATTTGTACAATATTAAGCTTTCAAGGTGTCTCTGAAATTAAGAACTTGCAGCTATAGATCTTGGATTTTTAATATATGTTATGATACTTTTTGCTAATATAATTTTGAGAGAAATTTACTTTTCTACCAACAATATTTACTAAAATATATTCCTGTAATTAAAACCAAATACTTTGATTTGGTTGGTAGATTGCTTAATACAGTACTTATTGGATATTTTTATTGAGGTTTTTCCTGCATGATAGTCAATCATTTTGATAGCAGAATCTGTTCCGTTTTCAGTCTGTTTTTGTTTTCTCTTTAGCTACAAGAGGCCATTTTATCACAAAAAATCATGTGAATTTTTTACACTATTACTTAATAGATTTTCTTTAATTTCTAATATAATTAATTATATAATTGGAATTGATCTGTGTCCATCGATATGTGATACTTACTTGTTCTATTTCCTTTCTCTTTCTTGCTGTTCATGTTAATTGGCTTTTATTATCAAAATATAGTCAGTTAATCTGTTGTGATAATTTCCTTGTGCATGTTTTCATATCAATTATTTCTGTTCATTTGTTTTATATCAAACTGATGACTTTTTAAATACTTTACTTTCAACAATACAATACAATTTCTTTATTTTAATGAACAGAAGTTCTAGGCATAAGAATACATATATTTTTTAAACAAGCAAAAGAAAGAAAGCTTTTTCAGGTTGGAGCTCCCCAAGATGATTCCTCTGGTTCTTCTGTATAGTCACAAGATTTTTTGTATGAGAGATATATGTAATAGAAGATAATCTCTCTAAATTAATCCAGCAAACACATCACAAGGAAACTTTAACAACAAGGACTATTCATAAGACATCTTCATATGGTATTACAACTTCAGTCTCTGAACAAGACTATTAATGTTATTAAATGGGGATTATGTAAAACAAAATTTTATATTAATGTTTTTAAACTATAAACTGTGGAGGGAGATATTTTAGTATGAGAATATAAATGGGGTCTTAAATTTATTTTAATACACTCTAAATGTCTTTAAGGTTTACTCAGAAGCTGCAGATAACCCAGGACAAAATAGCATGGAAAGTTATGGATGTACACAGTATGATCATGTAATTCCTGTTTCATGAGTTGCACTGGTTACCATTTAGGCTTTTGAGTTCAATTCAGGGTGCTAATTATCAGCCATATCATTTGTATCATAAAGCCTGAATGTCTGAAGTTCCATCTCCTTAAATCTTCCACAAACTTTAAAGCCTGGATCTTCCGCTCGGCTTTGGATTAAGTCAAGTGGTGGACTCTTGGGTGGGAGTGATATATGGTGAGAGGATACTTATTCCTCATAGATGGTTTTGTTGTTGCTGTTAATTTTGTTCTTAATATTGTCTGTCACCTAGAGTCACAAAGGAGCTGGGTAGTCTTATGATATTAAAATTAAAAAATATAGTAAGATGAAAAGAATGTTGATTTACTAAGGAAATTCATTATATTTGCCTAGTGGTCATAAAACAAAACAATGGTTTAGATACTATTTGTGGAGTGCATTTGATTTGTTATTTATTTAATAATTTGTATTTTGTTATAGCTGTATATTTGAACCAGAAGGAAATGCATGCAGTCTGACAGACAGCACAGCTGAAGAACACGTCCTAGCCTTGGTAGAGCACGCAGCAGATGAAGCACGGGATCGGATCAACCAGTGTCTCCCAAACAGCAAGGTCTTGTTAAATTAATTCACATTTAGTTTGGCTAATTTTCTCAGGAATTTTTGCTCAGTTGGACAAATTTTTTTACATAGTATTTAGTGGAGAATTTTTTATATGAGGAATTTTTATATTAAATTTCTACAATACAGATTAAAAATTACATGTTTTAGACTTTGTTTTGAATATAAATGGAAATTAAATGACATGTTCTTAATATTCTATCTCAGTGAAGGTCTTAAAAATTCATTTATTTAATCTATATGTTAATGTTGTTTATGACAGTATTCTACATTAACAAGATTATATCAAAGAGTATAAGAAGAGTTGGAGAGTTGAAGTTAAAATTTGATGAACAATGTCAGCTGATAATGTTAATCTAAATGAATGCATTGAATAATTCCATTTTTCTTCTTTTACTTAGAGCATTTATGAGTACAAATGCTCTATTTTTTAGAACAACCCAGAAAATTGTGTTGCAGTAAATGTGTAAATCCAGTTTCATTGTATATTATATTTAAGAATGCAAATATTCATATTCTATTTAAAAGGTTATTTATTAGATTGCATAGGTACAACTCTTCTTTCAGTGACACATTCAACATCAGATATTCTTAGTATCTGCTAACAAAGCGGTCCTCAACCTTTGTGGCTAGGGAGGGAGAAGGAAACCAGGCCATGCAAGTTCTGGGCCAGTACACATGCGTGCAAGCAGCTCAACTCTCACAAATAGTGCACATTTACTTACGCATGCACGCACAGCTTCATTAAAAGTTGAACTGTGTATGCATACCAGCCGACCACTTGTGTGAATAGAGCTGCATGTGCATGTACACCTGCTGGCTGCTCGCACAAGTGTGTGTGTGCGTGCGTGCGTGCATGTGCCTGTGTGTGCTGGCCTACTTCTCGTGCACTCCACTTCCCAATAGGCCATGGCTGGGGAGTTGGGGATCCCTGTATTAACAGATCTGTTAGTATCTGTTAGTATTTACTGATTAAACAGGAAACTTTTTAAAAACCCTGATTTTCCTTTTGTTATACTTAAGTACAGATAGGTTACCTGAAAAAGAATACTGATGGATCTTTGATCTTCAGTGTACTCAATCCATCAGATCCTGAAACAGAAGGTAATTTTCAGAACATTTTAATAGTTTATATTTTTAAACAGGTTTTTATTTATGCATAAGAAAGCTTGTGCCTGTACCTTATTTACTAAAATAAAATGTATAATGTTTTCATCTTTATTTAATAGACATAGGTAATTCCATTTGAATATTAAATATGCTGCTATATTAGAATTCGAACAAAAAGATTTGCAAACTGAAATATATTTGGTGAGCTAATATTTGAAGTCTTTTGGCTAATATTCTAGTTAAGGTCAAAATCAAGTTACATTTGTGATAAAATATAAATCTATAAGTAACCCTATTTGAACAAAGAGCTCTAATTCAAGTACCATCAATATTTATTTATTTATTATTTATTTATTTTTCACATTTTTGCACTATCTCCCTCAAATGCTGTTTATTATGCAACCATTTTTACCTAATTAGTTAAAAACTGTTCAGTTGCTCCTCAAGATGAACTAGTGTAGAAGATTATTAAACCCAGCAATAGTACTAAACGTGTGTTAGATTCAATCTGAGATAGATAATTAGTCTTCAATCTCTTTATCTTCTGCATCACCTTTAAATAATGTTATTTACTGATGGAGAAGTACATCTCAACATTATTGAATAAAAATACTACATTTAAAGCAAAAATGCATAGCCACGCAAAGCAATATACCACTGGTCCACTATGATTACAGTTGGGACAAGTATTTCCATTGCTAAGCAATGCAGTTATAAAGTAAGATGTTACGTTACCACGTTGCAATTCTGGAAGTATCAGTTGCTATCATTAACCAAATATTGTGGTTGTTAAGTGAGTATCCACTTCAATCCAAGCCTTTCCAGGTTTCATTCCTCCTAGCACAAAGCCTCAGTAAGGTAAGGACTGCCTACAAGTCCCCCCATCCGCCTATCTCTCCTCAATTCTTGTGGAACAGCAAACAACCCCTGAACTTAAATCTCTGGTACTGTTTGCCACACCCAAGAAACTTTGGTGTTAGTTGCAAAGTCATGTCCGACCCATCGCAACCCCATGGACAATGTTCCTCCAGGCCTTCCTGTCCTCTACCATCCCCCGAAGTCCATTTAAGCTCACGCCAACTGCTTCAGTGACTCCATCCAGCCACCTTATTCTCTGCTGTCCCCTTCTTCTTTTGCCCTCAATCATTCCCAGCATTATGCTCTTCTCCAGTGAGTCCTTCCTTCTCATTAGGTAGCCAAAGTATTTGAGTTTCATCAAGAAAAAGTGGTCTCAAAGTCACATGGCTCAAAAACATTCCTTAGTAAAACATTCCTAAAATGCCACTTTGCAAAAACTCCCGGAAAGGAGCACCCCAAAAAGACCAACCCTGTCTGGGAACTCTTTGCAAAGGGACTGTTTCTGCCTTTTTTCTTTTTTCTCCCCCTCGTCCAATTTTGGAAGTGAAGCCTAGCCCACCCCAGAAGTGGTGTTTTTTTTTTTTTTTTTTTTTTTTGGGTAAAGGGACTGTTTTAGGCTCCCATTTTTCTTGTATAAAATCAGCCCCATCCTGGCAAAGGAAAACTATTGAAAGGGGGACTTTGGCATGTCTTCAAAAGATTCACAGCACAAAACCCAGCCCCAACCCATTCTAGTAGCCAGGATACATATATGCTTTCTTAGTAGGGAGAGCAAAAAGAAGGTGCAAGTCAGTTGGAGTGACCTCTTTAAATCATACATCTAAAATTGATTGGCACTACCATTTGAAGTTAATTTTCTTGGGTAGTCCTGAATTATGGCTTGTATTTCAACATTTATTGGTTAACCCAATATTTTCACTTATTATATGTAACTCTCATGTTTCTATTGCTAGTTACATATTAATCATTATCTTCAATGAAATTTCATATTTTATATGCTCAGTTTCCTGATTTATTTATTTAATAATGTCAAAATAAACTTTTTCATTAATTTTCTTGCATCAATTTCTTACAGTTAATGCAACGTATTTGACTCTTGCTTTTAGTAAAAGAAATGAATTCTTTAGAGCACAGTTTCTAAATTTTATGCCAGTCAGTTCTGCAAAGAAGGGGGAAGTCAAAAATCAAATACTTATGTATATTATTTTTAAGAGTGTTTTCTTTTTTTACATTTATAACTAATAGTACAGTGAACATTTTAAATTAAAATGTATGCTTTCTTTTCAATTCAGTGTATACTGCTTGATATAAGTAATGCTTTATCAAGCATTTATTGTAAAATTTCAGTCATTATTGGTCCATTTATAATTTTTTTTAAATATACCTGTTATAATTTTAAGAAATATAAGGCCTCTCATTTATATAACCTAATAATATTATTTTCTTTTCTTTTTGTTTTATTTTAGTTTGTATATTATCTAATTTGTGCAGCTCAGTTGTTCTTCACTAATTTTTTAAAACAAACTGATACTGTTTTAAAATATTGATAATTTTTGAATAATCTTTTTAATAATTTCAAGCAAACATTCTTAAAATCTATTATAGTATTGTAAGAGTATCCTCCTGTCTATTCGTTTTGAAAATACCTGCATTATATTTTTTTTTAAATAATTGGAAAAATAATTAATTTTGCTTATTTAAATAATCTAATGACATTATTTTTGTTCATTATCTAATTTATCTTTTCTGCAGCTCATTTGTTTTTTACTGACACATTAAAACAAACTGATACTGTTTTAAAATATTAAGTTTCTGAGTAGCCTTTTTAGTAATTTTAGGCAGAAATTCTTAAAATCCATGATAGTCTTATAAAATTATCATCCTGTCTATTATTTTTGAATAATTTGAATATTTTTGAAAACTTAAATTTATATGTTTATTGTTGAAAATAGAAGAGGAAAGCCATCCAGTTGATCTGAGCTCTCTATCTAGCAAATTATTACCGGGTTTTACAGCATTAGGCTTTAAAGATGAAAGAAGGCACAAAGGTAAGTTCTGTGATGCAGAGTGTTTTAATTTACAAGATTAAACATTTGTCTTCGTATTTATAAGATGTTTTTATTTAATTTTGAATATTTTTAGAATGTAATTTCTAGATATCCAGTGACTCAGGCAGTCTAGTCCTGAAGGTCTCATTGCAATGTAAATGATTAATTTCATTTTTTTATATAATCAAGTTTTTTATTTTATATTACACATACATCTCATTGCATGAACAGTGTGACACCTGGGTGTCATACATTTTTAGTATAAATAAAAATGGCATTCTTACTCATACTTATTACATTTATCCAGCTTATATGTTTCTAATAATAATACACACATTATTTTGGTTATATTCTTTCATTATTTCATACTATTCAACCATAGCTGATACTACTGCCATTCAATTTCTATACTTCCCTCTTATTATTACATTTTTATTGTTATATAACAATGTGTATACTGTTATTCCCCTTTTCTCTTATTTCTGTCTCTATTCTAACTTTTATTCATGTCACCCTTGTACTAAAGGACGTTTCCTTTTTATCTTTCCTCTCTCACCTGCTTTATTACTTTGATTTATCTTCATATTTCCCTTATTTAACTCTTCACTTCCATTTATATTAAAATTTCATTTTTAATTGTTTAATTGTTCAGTATTTCAATGTACAACTCTAATACCAATCACAATATTATTTAAGCATACAGGATAGGTCTACATTCAATTCTATTCAATCCTTTATTGTCAATGCACAACATGTGTGCAGTGAAATTGAATATTCTTCTACATATTCTTTGCATCCATTCAAACTGTATAATTCTGTTATTAATGCACATGTTTATATTAAAATATATTTTTCATTATTCAATTACTAACTATTTGACTTTATTATTTCAATGTTATTATTGTCATTATGTTATTTAAGCATATATAATAGTACCATCATTCAGACTCTAATTTTCCCATTTTTAATACTTAATTCTTATTTATATGTCCTATATTTCACTCTTCATATTTCATTATCTATTTTTCAATATCTATCACAATATATACAAAATAATTCTACTCTTATTCTTTGCTTTCATCCAGTCTATCTAATTCTAATGTTAATACGTATGTTTATATTAAAATATATTCTTAAAGAAAAAATTTTTCTTTTTTTTCTAGCCATCATCTCTTGCCTGCATCAACACTTTAAGTCTTATTCTTTTTTTGACTTGCCTCCCTTATTCTTCTCTTAAACCTTTATCTCTGTCTATATCTATGTCTACATTGTGATTGTTCAATCTGAATATTTCTCCCCTACCTATCCTCTTCCACTATCTAGCTTTAAGACGCTCTACTCTAGCCCCTGTCTCCATTCCCAAAGCATTTTCCTGCTTCTCTCATTCTCTTTTTAAATCACTTTCCCCCCGGTTGAACTTATCAATCATTATTAACTTTGTTAATATCTCCTCATTGTTTTTTTTTTTCATGATTCCTCGGTTCTGCTTTTCCCGTCATTTCTTCTTCTGATTCCTTCGTTTCTAGAGCATCTTGGTCTTTACTCATTTTCTCTTGTATAATATTTTGCAATTTTTGGTCTATGCCAAAGTTACAGTTCTTTATGTCCCATAGATAATCAGTTCATTCCTTTTACATAGTCCAGGAGTTATCCAAGCCTCCTTAAGTTCAAGCCTCCTTGCACTTTTATAAGTTCAATCATGTAACATAACATCCAGGGGCATTTTTAATTAATTGTCTTCCTTGTTCTCATATTTAAACATCAGATCGCCAGTAGTCTTGGGGTAGATGGATATAATCCAATAGGCATTTCACAGCCCTTTAAATGGGTATTCCCAGGCTTATACATTTTCCAGTCATCAGCAGTGGAGCTCTCTCCTTCACAATATTGTTACTGGCAAGTCCAAATTTTGATATTTTAAATTATAATTCAAGTAAAAAAAACAGTATTGATTTTTAATTCCATAATTCCAGTATTTTAAAATGCCTTCTCAATACCATGTCTTCCCATTTTGAGAGTCCAATTTCTGCGTTTTTAAAAGTAAAAATGTGGTTATTTTTTCCCTCTCTTTCTTTAATTTTTTCCCTTCTGGTTTGGTAATTTTCTCAACATGCTTATATGCCACTTTGGTAGATCATTCTGAGTAAATAGTTCCTGTAAGTTTTCTTGGGGTTAGATTTGAATTTAAATATTCTCTCACCTAGTTCACACACTGCTCACCAAGAATCTGCTCCAGCAGAAACCTTAGATAGTCAATAGCTGTCCCAGCTTCATTGCAGCCATCTTTGGGCTGCCTCTTCTACTCACCATGGCTGAGAGGGAAAACAAGTCCCTGGATCAGACAGGAGAGGCACGGCTCTCCATGACCTCGCAGAGCACCTCTCTTTACTTCATTGCCCTTACAGGGCGACTTTGTCTCCTTTTGGAGCCCACCAGCAGGGAAAGTTTTGCATGGGAGCATAGAGACCCACTCCTCATGTCTGTATCGCTGCAACGTCATCCTACATTTGAATGTAGGTACCATAATGTAAACTTTTCTTAAGCAGTCAAGTTCTTTGTGGTATCCATAGCTGGCTTAAAAACCAAAGAAGGCTTATCTGTAACTCGTCGCTGAATTAGAGACATATTTCAGTGGCCTAGTCAGGATTCTGTCCTTGGCTCAATTAAAAAAAATTAACTCAGTTTTTAATATGTTTGTCATTTTTCATATGCAATAAGAATACCAAACAACAATATTTATTTAAAAAATCAACAAGAAAAGTTCAAATACAATTAAAATATGCATCACAGTACAATTAAATAATTTTAAAACTTTATCAAATGTGAAAAAAACAGAAAAACGGACACTGGCTGAATCTGTAAAGGTTGTATGCTGATAATTTATTAATTTGTATTATTAGTTTTTTTAGCTGTGCAAGATGAAGTTTGCAAGCTATAGTATGCAAAAAAGGAAAAGAGGGTTAATATTTTTACCATCTGTAAAGGTTTTATTATTTTTAAAGTGTATAAAGTTGGAGTGGGAAGCCCTGGGAACAGGGAAAGGACTAGCAAGAGAACAATCTCCAGGGAGATTGCTTTGTTGGAAAGTTGAGACTTTAGGCACCATACAGCTGAACATTTTAGGAGTTCTGACTTTGGAATGCTGCTGGAAGGCCAAAAAGATGGTTAAATTCTTGCTACAATATTGCTCAACTAGATCAGGCATGTCAAACATGCGGCCCGGGGGCCACATGCGGCCGATTGCAAGTGCACCTGTGGCCCACACAGACAAACATGTCATCTTGGATCCTTCTTGAGCAGAAAAGTGAGGTAAAATATTTTAAATCAATAAATAAAATTAAGTGAGTAAACAGGGAGGAGAACCCTACATGCTGTCCTGAGTTCACTGTTGAAAAGGCAGTCTAGACATGTAACAAATAAGCAAAAAAGTTTCCAAGGCTCCCGGGGCAAGTAGCAAGAGAAACGCCTCTCCCCTCGAGTGACAGCAACTCCTACTTAGCCTGGTCAGAGAAGCCAGTCGGGCGAGGCCGGCAATTGTAACCCGACTCATGCCGCCAGCAGCAGCGTGTGTTTTCTGTTGGTCCCGCTGTCACAAGAGCAAGATGGACCACCCTCCGAGCTGCCAAGGATGAGCCACTGCCACCCAATTGAAGAGACTGAAGCCCTCATCATAACTCAAATGTGACAATATGGCCCTCGGGGGACTCTGAGTTTGACATGCCTGAACTAGACCATTAGAGAGTAGAGATGAAGTTTCTTATTTGTTTGACTCTTGCAGGGGTGGGGAATGAAGAGGAGTAGGTGGGTTGGATAGGGTGAAGAAGCCAAGAAATATATCAGATGACAAGGTTTGTGCCAGACAAGCTGAATATGTAAGAAGCCCATTAAACTGTTTCTATTAAAATGGTGGAATTAAGAGTGGTCGTGGCCTTAGTTTTTTAGATAGAGGAGAAAAAAGAGAGATTACAAACTTGGTATCACTTTTTATTTCTGATCCTCCAAATCAAGACAGCCAAACAAATTTCTGGCTCACTGAACTCAGGCCTACACTTTTGTATACCAGATCTGCTTGCAATAAAATAGCATTAATTAATATTTAGTTGTGGATGAGAGGGCCAATCTGGCATAAGTCAGTGAGTCTTGGCTGGTCAAAGATCTGGGAATCTTTTGCACTGAAAACAATCCAGACAATTTCTATATCTTGCATTAGCTTTGCGCCTGGAGCAGGGAGATGATATGGTATTATATGGGAAAACTTTGGCTGTTGTGAAGAACTATAACCAGATGTCAGGCCATGTTTATGAGGCTGGACCAGAAGAACAAACAGGGGTGCTGCTTATTTCTTTCTCACTGGTGACAGTATCCTATCCTGAATTGTTGAGTCCCATTGTTGGAATTGTTATGGATTCACCCAGACACTACAGTTTTATCCTCTCCTGAGGCCCAAGATAACTTGGAAATTGATGGCTGCCATGATAGCTGTGGGTTTGTTCTAGATTATTGCCAAGGCAAACCACATAATTGGATGAATTGTGCCATGTGACCTCTCCTCACCCAGAGACCTCTCTGTCCTCCATGGTATACAAAGAAACTGAGAGGGATGAAATGGATGAAGAGACGTCTAGAGTGCTGCTGTCAAAAGACAAGAGCTGAATTCAATTGAACACGGGTAAGAGCTGCTATGAAGGCCTACCTTGTTGCGATTTATGTGGTGAAGTGTAAATACTTCTCTGCACTAACTGCTTCTGTAGATAATCGACCAGTGACCCTATTTAAGGTGAACTATCTCCTCCTGGGGAAAGAGGAGACTGATATGTGCCTCAAGAGGCACTCTGAGGAACTTGCAGATTTTCTGGGAGACAAAATCACTTGACTTTATTCCCAGTTAGATGCCGGCATGGTTGCTGATTCAGTGGAGGCCCTTGGATCTTTGCTCTGTTGTCTATCATAAGATCAGCAGTGCCACAGGGGTTAGAGTGCAATACTGCAGGCTATTTCTGCTGATTGCTGGGTGCCTGCAATTTGGCAGTTCAAATCTCACCAGGCTCAAGCTTTCCATTCTTCCGAGGTGGGTAAAAGGATTACCTAAATAATTTGAGGTAATATGCTGACTTTGTAAACCACTTAGAGAGGGCTATAAAGCATTGCAAAGCGGTATATAAGGCTAAGTGCTAGTATCTGGGAACAGTTTGACCCTGTTGCTCCTGAGAAAGTGAACAGGATCCTAGGAGTATGCACACAACCACCTATGTTTTAGACCAGACATGGGCAAACTACGGCCCGTGGGCCACATCTGGCCCGTTGGACTTTTTAATCCGGCCCGCCGAACTAGTTACTAACAGGAACCAGCCCAACGAAAAGCTAAGCATTATGTGCTCTGAAGAAAATTATTAACTCAGATGATAAAATACTCGTTGATCACATTAGCAGTAGCTTACTGAACACACTCCACAAAGCAGATTTATCCAGAATATTCCACTGGTTGGAACTGCCCCACCTTCCTCAACCACCTTATTCCATTTAGACGGCATATAATGGTTTTTACATTTAATTTATATTACTTTACTTACTTTACTTTAATCATATTTATATACCGCCCCATCTCCCTAAGGACTCGGGGCGGTTTACAGCCAGTAAAAATAC
>JAEANM010009447.1:0-16364 GCA_017656035.1 Myanophis thanlyinensis
AAAAAAGGTAAAGGTTCCCCTTGAACAAACGTGCTAATTGTTCCCAAGTCCCAACTCTAGGGGGTGGTGCTCATTTCTGTTTCTAAGCTGAAGAGCCAGTGCTGTCTGATGACAATTCTGTGGTCATGAGGCCGGCATGATTAAACGCCGAAGGCGCACAGAACGGTTACCTTCCCACCAATGCTGAACACTGTTGTTACCTTCCTTATTTTTCTAATTGCATTTTTACATGCTTTCGAATTGCTAGGTTGGCAAAAGCTGGGGTAGGTAACCGGAGTTCACTCTGTTACGTGGCACTAGGGACTCGAACTGCCGACCTTTCTGATCAACAAGCTCAGTGTCTTAGCCATTGAGCCATCGCGTTCCCTAAAGAAAAAATAGTGACAACCTAATTCTCAATTCTAAGATTTAAGGAGAACTTTTGAAAACACATCCATAGGAGTGGCAACCCTTCTTCCTTTCTACAACAGATGCAGAAATGGTAACTTCTATCCCAAAGGTGCTTTTTCCAAAAGGCAACTGGACATTTTTTTTCTTTGAAAACATTTAGTTTCTCATTCAAGAAGCTTCTCCAATTCAGGTTCTTGGATGAGAAGCAAAACATTTTCAAATAAACAACCCAAGAAAGTCTAGTTGCCTTTTTAAAAAAACACCTAGGACAACCATAACCTGGATGATTGAGAATCTCCATAGATAATTTTTCTAATTACAGTAGTAAACAGACTAATTCTGTTTTGAAGAAGCATAATCAGTGCTTAGAAATTACAAGCCATTCCATTCCAAGTTTTGATGGGGCACATTGCACTATTTTATAAGATGGGCCTTATAGATGAGTTAGCTGCTCCACATGTTTTTCCATCCTCTTCCAGAACTAAAATAAGGGAACAGCAAATATACACAGTGACCTTTGGCAAGACGTGCAACTCCATACTTCCTTACCACATATGTACTGGAAATACATTTATTGCTTTGACTAGCCCATAGAGGAAAAATGTTTATGCAAGAAAACTGAATTAACATAACCTTAATTGAACTCGACTTTGATATTCCCTACAGTGGTCCTCTCTGTAACCATTCCTTTTTCATAATAGGATCCAGGTTTAAAAGAGAACTTCAGAATGAGTTCATATCTAGGATAAGCGAAACTATACACACACACACGCACACACGTGTGTGTGTGCATGTATGTATGTATGTCATATAGAAGTCTCTGTGGTGTTGCTAAGAGAGGTGGGTGAGGCAAAGCACTTGTTATTTTTATTTTAGAAATATACACTGTGCTTCAGAGAACATCAGTTAAGCCTCAGTAAAAGAAGTCTGGTAAACTGCTTTAAGAAATGAAATGCTTTCTTTCTTTCTTTCTTTCTTTATTTCAAAATTAACTAATAAGCAAAGGAGTAAAACATCCCATTGGTCTCTATGCACGTATGTATTTCATGATTGTTTTTAAATCCACCAACAGTCCAAAAACATCTCTGTTACAAGTTACGATTTTTTTCCATGGTCACCAAACTCATCTCAACTGTACAAGAAGCAGAGAGTCCACCTCCCAGCCATTACACTGAGCTTTCTTATGTCATGTATTTGGAAAGAAGATTTTTCAGCAGAGGAAGTGAAGCGCTAAACTTGTCTGTCCAAAACTACATGGATCACTGACCCTCAGCAGCACAGACCATTGCTGTGACATCACACTTTCCATAATATGGCTCCAAAAGATGTACCCAGCATGCAAATCTGGATTTCTTAGCTCTTCCAAGAAATTACTGCTTTATTCACTGTTTATGGAAGGATCCTGGGTACGTTTTTGTAAAACTTTTATTCTGAAAGGCTTAGCAAACACTAGGCAGACCACCTATCATTACTTCATAGTCAAAGTCCTACTAACAATAGTATCTAACTGTATGGTTAAGTCAGGGGTTCCATTAAAACAAGTAAACATTTATTAGTGCAGGAAAATGTACATTTTTCCACTCTGGTATACTGCTGGAATACTATCTTTTAATAGCTGGTTGGAATATAGTTACTGACATAAATTGGAGAATATCTTTACAGGATGAGAGGGAAAAAAATGTGTCAGCTTTCATCTTCATATTTCAAACCAACATAATATTATCTATGCACATGCCAGCAAAAATGGTTAGTCTTTTTACCAAGGCAGTACAGTTTTGGGCTATATCTGTGGTTCTATATGTCTTTGGCTCACACTGAATAGAGCAAGAGCACTTCCCATCATTAGTCTTAATTGCACAGGGTTTTTCCTTGTAATTTTATAAAGAAGCAAGAGTATGTAGGAAGTGCTGACGGTGGGTTTCCTTCTCATGCCAAAATTGCTTCTATTCCCAAGAGGAGTAATAATAGCATGGGAAGCAGCTATGCCATGGGCTCTTCCCGCATAACCTGAATCTACAGATGTTGCTGCCAAACCTCAGGAAACAGACGAAATATTGCCCAAATTCACACATTGCTTTCTGCCAGGAAACAAAATATTGCAATGAGCTGGATGCAAAGCCACCAAAACAGAAAATAAGACATTTTCCCCCTTATTCAAGAACTCCAGTCAAATAGCGCCATGTTAATTTTATAAAACCAGCTCTGTTCACAGTAGCAGTGGTAGTAAGGTTCAGTTGCGCCATACCAAATGTGGATATACAGCTCAGATTAAAAACGTATTGCTAGTGTTATCTGATACAACAACAGGTTCGCTTCATGACCTAAGATTAGCACTTTCTCAGTTTTTATTTCATTGCCTTTTGATATTAGTGATGTGGATTTCAAATTATTCAAATTAATATATAAATTATACAGTTAAATTTAATTTTATATTAAGAAGTGATTGAATTAAAATTTTAATTCAGCATCCAAATAATTTATATTGGATCAAGGTACTTCAGAAAATATTGAATACTGTAATTAACATTAAAAACATGTAATCGTAAGAAACATGAAAAACCAACAACCTTGGCTTGAAATATACGAATAAATTTTAATTTACATGCACTTTATTGTATCTGTAAACACAATATAGTTTCACTAACATGCTGGATAATGAAAAATTGGGTCATACCTAGAATATATAGGAAGTCGGTTATTTTTGTTCCTGTGTTTCAGTTATATATTAAGAGTCAGATTTCACTGAATGTAGAAATAACCTAGGTCTCTTAGAGAAAAATCTATGATCCATAGTGAATTTATTTCTATTTGGTTGTATCCTGCCTTCATTATTTTTAGAAATAACTCAAGATGGAGAACATATTTTGTAGTAATATTAGTTAATCTAAATAAAGATATAAATTCATTTTTAACATTATTTAGCAAATGGATTTCTCTCTCATACTTTCTGAAAGATATGGCATTATTGTTCATTGGTTGGCTTAATTTGTTAATGTTGTCCCTAAAACTGAATTGGACACAGCAGCAGTTCAGAAACATATACATGCTTTGCAAGATCTAAACATCTCCTCAGATGATGATTTATATTAGCTGCACAGAATCACCTTGTAGAGGAAATGGAGAAAGGAAGAAAGGAAGGACGGAAGGAAGGAAGGAAGGAACTATACATAGTATAATCTGGGTAAGATCAATTTGTAGTAGTCAGTGGAAATAAAGTAGAAATTTATCAACAACACTGATATTTGTGTACATTTTTAACACAATTATGCTCAAAGTGTTTAGGTGTTTTTAAAGTTTGCTTACTTTCTTTAGTGAACACTGATCTGTTGAATTCTTTCTATATTTTACACATTACTTAGTGTATATACATAGTATTACCTTTATTTTCTCATGAATATGCCGTAATGAATCTGCAGTTCCCATATCTGCATCATCAGCAATACATACAATATCCAGCTTCAGTTTTGTCTCCAAGTTTAGCACTTTCTGAACATCTTTCGTTGTAACCACAATGACTTCTGCAGAAGAAAAACAAAAAATGAATAGATCTATGGAATAGTTTACATTCTTCAGAATGGATCATTTAACTTTAGATAATTTATATAACTTTAAAATGTAAATATAAAGTTTACATTTAAACTTTACATTTGAATAGTTTAAATAGTTTACATTCTTTTAAAGCCGTAAAACTTTTAAAGAGTCATTACAAATTACAAATAATTTGATCAAGTTCTTCAAGGTTTCAGAATTCTCATGATATGCCAAAATGTGCAAAAATAATTTATGGATCAAAATAGCATTATTTCTGCAGAACAATATTTTATGCTATTTTAATGAATGTAATTTTGTTTTTGTAAGATAGAACTCCTAAGCAAAATATAAAATAGTAAATCTAAAAAATTATTAAAGTAACATTTCTGTCACAATTATATTCTATGTATTTAACATTAATAAAGATATGGAAATACAACTTGGAAAAGCTGGGAGGAGTAAGCCTCTCTCAATCTTAAATGTCTACGTATTAAGCCTAAAAACATGTAATTTGTACTAATTTACATTTTTGTATAATGTAATTGTGTAATGTAGTGTAATGCAATTATACAATTGATACACATTTATGCAAATAACATAAATTTAAGTACCTCACCAAAGTTTCTTTGGTTGCAACCAACTTGTCCTTTATTTCAGGAGATTGTCTAGCTCTTGGGTGTCAAACTTGCCACGTCACATTGCTGTCATTTTCCCATTCATGGAGCTGGGGTGGGTGTGGCTGTGCATGACGCATCCAGCCCATGGGCCGTCAGTTTGACACCCCTGGTCTAGATGGAATTTTGTCTTCTGAATTCAAATTCCATTAAATCAGGCTCTTAAAAAAGCACATACGAGTCTCCCCGGGTAACATTCAGAAGAGTTTGAAATAACCTAATTGGTTTTAATCCAAGAGTTCTAAAAAATGTCTCACATATAAAATTTCATATTCCTAAAATCAGCAAATGCAGATAAGATGATCTTGGGCGGGGGGAGAGAGAGAGAGAGAGAGAGAGAGTGCAAGACCAAGTTTTTAAAGGATTTAAGAAAGCACAGGCTTTTCAGAATAACATTTATTCCTGGTATATTTGGGGAGATGGGGGAACTGATGTCCACAAGTCTTAATTTTGCCAAGTTGAGAAAGACAATTTTAGAGAGTCCCAATGTGGATATGGATAGTAGTAAATTCATGTGCACTGTTTATTTGGATTCTCAAAACACATTTGATAGATCTCTCACCATTTTTCTGAATAAACTAACAGTAGTTAGTTTCTGTTTTTATTTGTAATGGTTTGATAAGCAGAGACTTTGGATTAGAAATGGCCAACTTTCACAATAGCTGAAATTAAACAATGGGACACCCAGGGAATTACACTGAGACCACCACTGTTTAAATTTATAATTATGAATAATCTAGAACAAAGACTGGCATAGTAATCGCCAGATGTTTTGAACTCCCACAGCCCCTCCCATTAATCGTGGTAATCTAGGACCGATCAAAACATCTAATCTGCACTGGAATTAAATCCAAAAGGAGTTTTGGATCAACAAGGGAACAGCTAGGCAAATCCATTCATAATGGAAATATCTCAGAATTAGGTTGTTTTAAGTCTAGAATCACTTCACTGAGTATGGAATGCATTGCCAGTAATATTTTAAGTTTGAGCTAATGTCTATTTCTCTTGGGCAGTAAGAGGGAAACTTCTGTTCAAACAGTGTAGACTTCTTAGGAAATAACTCATTTTTTTATTAAAAGAATTTTATTTTGAAATGGGCTGGGGTTGGACAGTTTTCCAAGTGGTTTCTCATTAAGCCAGTTTTCTCTTCCAATAGGACCAAATAGAAAAAATCTTCTGCATTTTTTTTCTTTTTTTGAAGTTACTTCAAAGAAATACTGTAATTTCATAAAAATTCTCATGGCTGGAATTTGGTGTATTGGAGATTGAATTCTTTTGTTTAGCCATTTGAGCATTATTGAAGGTAGAAATCAAACCTAAACAATGCTTAGGACCATGTTTGCGAACCTAGGGAATGTGCGCGGGAAACAGCATGGCAAACCGTCCCAAGAGCCAGGCACAGCCCCACTGGCTCCTCATCCTGTTCTTGTGCACCATTGCGAGCAGCCCCGCTGGCTCCACATCTCGTACTTGCACACCGTCGCACGCCGGCCAGCTGGCTTTCGGCATGCAGGAGCCGAAACCCAAAGCGCAATGTCCCAGTGCACACATGTGCTCCAAGAGCAAATGTCCGGTTTCCAGTATGAGCATGCATGCTGCCAGCTGTTTGTCACATGCGCATGCATGCCAGGAAGCAGAAGCCTGGACAGCAGGCTCTTGGAGCACGCGTGTGCACAGGAACGCTGCCATTCTGGGTTTCGGCTCCCACATGCTGAATGCCAGGTGGCTGGCGCACGATGGTGTGCAAGAACGGGATGCGGAGCCAGTGGGGCTGTGCGCAACAGTGCACAAGAACAGGAGGAGCCAGCAGGGCTGTGCATGTGTCGCACGATGGTTTGGCATGCCCTTCTGGCACAAAGGCCGCCACATGGTGATGTAAAAAGTTTGCCACCACTGGCTTAGGAAAACAAAATTTATAACTAACAGAAAGGAGATTTCTAGGAAGTGCACTATGTGTATAAGCAAAGTCTAGCATATAGTTAACTACGTTTTGCCAGTTGCCAAATATCATAAATATCATGGCCCTGGGAAGAAAAGCAGAAGGAAATTATTTGAGATTAGCCATTTGTTAAACAAAAAGCAGGCAGAGTATAAGACAGTATGCTAATATTGCAAATTAAACTATACTTTCATAGCACGCTAATGTGTTCCGGAAATTAGCCTAAAATATTACTCTGATTTCCTTTGAAGGAAATGGAATGGGAATGGAAAATGCAGAATGGATTAACTCAAAAGAAAACAGGATCTTTTAGCAGTGAAAGCCTTTGTAATAATTTCTTATTTTAGTCTCTGTGCCAGAAATCATTTACTATTTCTCTCTTTATACTTTTTCCAATGAAACTACATACTAAACACCAATATTGGAAATGGTCAATGATCATGCCTCATAAGACTTTGTTCCACAGATAATAACTAGACTGCAACTAGATTAGTTTCTATATAGAACAGGCAACAAATAAACATATTAAGCATTTCTTAACTTATTAAGCATTTTTTTGATATAACCGCTTTGAAATTAACTATTTTCAAGAATGGACCACTTTCTGCCATCTGCCATTCATGTATTTACAGTTACAAGGGCAAAATCATTCATTAAACTGGAACAATTTATGATAATAGTAGACATGGCTCTATTCTAGTTTTAAAATTGCCTGAAAACTTTTGCTTGAAGTCCCCATAATACAGCCTTAATAAATAATAACACATTATTGGGATTTAAGAAAAAAGTGCATCTACCCCAGCTTCTGGTTTGACACTGCAGAAAATACATAATTCTTGGCTCAGAGAAGGGATGCAACCTGTAAAAACACATCCTAGTGCTTATTTATAATCCTATTTTGCCAACTTTGTTTTAGAAACTTTACTAATTATATGATAATTAAACATAGGAACCATGAATAAGAATGTATTAGCTATTGTAATAAATAATACCCTAAAAAGAAAATTATGTACTAGAAAAAAGCATCTAATAAGCTAGATCAGACATGGGCAAACTACGGCTCGCGGGACACACCCGGCCCGTTGGGCTTTTTAATCCGGCCCGCGGAACTAGTTCTGCCCTCACTGAAAGCAGCAGCATACCCGAGAGCGTGGCACCCTCAAGAAGCATGGCTCCCGCGGCTTCGCTGGAGGGTCGCTCTAGGGTCGTTGCTGCCTCGGTGATTTGCGCGTCGCGAGTGACTTACGCGAGGCTGGGGTTGGGCGCAGGATGACGACAATGAGCGTCTGCTGCCCCTGCGCCCCTCGGCCGCAGGGCTAGTCCGGAGCACAGGGATGCTCTGCGCCCTTCCGCGCCTGCCGGGTCCCTCTCCTGCCAAAGAGGCCACCGAGCCATCCGGGGAGGGCCACGGGGAGCCGCCCGGCGAAGCAGGACAGGCTGCTGACACCCGTGTGTCTTTGCAGGCGTGGGATGCGGAATGCAGCAGCCCTGGAGAAGAAGGTAAGAGGGCGGTGGGCAGGAGTGGGGGGGCGCGCATGCGCACGGCTCCGCAGCAGCAACACCGGCTCTTCTCCCGCCGCCCAGGTGCTGCTGATGGCGAAGAGCGGCTCCAGCAAGACAAGCATGCGCTCCACTTCGCCAACTAAATTCCGCGATGGAGCGCATGCTCGTTTTGCCGGGGCTGTTTTTCGCCATCAGCAGCACTTGGGTGGCAGGAGAAGAGCCGGTGTTGCTGCTGTGGAGCTGTGCGGGCGCGCCCGCCCTCCCCCACTCTTGCCTGCCGCCCTCTTATCTTCTTCTCCATGGCTGCTGTGTTCGGCATCCCACGCCTGCAAAGACACGCGGGGGAGGGGGGCTGTGGGAGGGGGAGTAAGGGTGGGGGTGGGGGGAGCTGCGGGAGGGGGAGTAAGGGTGGGGTGGGGGGGCTGGGGAGGGGGAGCCCGTCATTGTGGCCCGCGAGTCAAAAAGTTTGGCCCGCGAGTCAAAAACATTGCCCACACCTGAGCTAGATGAACATCTAACATGCCAGTGGATCAGTTTGCCTTCAGAAGTTCTGGGTGCTTCATCACTGGAGGTGTTTAAGAACAGATTGGACAGCCATTTGTCTGAAATGGTATAGGGCCATGATGGCGAACCTATGGCACGCTGCTCAAGTTGAAATGCAAAGCCATCTCTGCCGGCATGCCAGCAGTCACCCTAACTCACGGACTGCGCATGTATGCGTGTGACTCTTGTGTGACTGTGCATGCGCTAAAACCACTGTGCGACTTGCGCACAACTGTGCATGAACTAAAACTGCCATGTTTAAGTCATGTGCAACTGCACATGCACTAAAAACACTGCATGAAAGTCATGTGCAACTAGTTGCACTAAAAACACTGTGTGAGAGTCATACATGACTGCAATGGCACACATGACTGTGCATGCGCAAAAGATGCAGGCGCGCAGCGCATACATGCTAATGCGCGTGCGCTCACATTCAGCACTTGGTGCCGAAAAGGGTTGCCACCACTGGTATAGAATAGGGGATTGGACTAGAAGACCTCCAATGTCCCTTCCAACTTTGTTAATGCATTAAGTTATTTTAATTACTCCTTAAGTTTCATGATTTTCTTTTCTTGGAAGACTGTAAATGCAGATGGAAGATATAAATCACAAACTAGTTATGAACATAGGTGATATGATGATTGGTCTCATACCTTGGGTTAAGCCAAAAATTATTAAAGCATTGACCAGCATAACAGAATTGGAAAGGCAGATTAAAATGTAGAACTAACTATATTACAGTGAAGCCTATTATACAACAATATGACATGCTTTTTCATGCAATTGTACAATTTTCCTGCACAATTCCAGGAAAAAGCAAACTGCTTTACGCAATTACACACTGGTACTATATTTGTGCATTCTCCCAAGAATCCATTTTGCCTTGAAATCTGAAATACTGCATTACCCCACTACATATTCATTATAAACCATATCAGTTAACCCAAGCTAATTATACTGAAAGGAAATGTTTAAAATAACTTACTGTCATGTATACAATAATGAAAATTCTGGATGAAAAATATGTCAGTGAGTAAAGAGCTTGGGAAAAAATATGTCAAATCCTCCAAATTGTGACTTTACAGGTTGCATACTATTCTCATATAAAGCCTTTGGAAGGAAAGGGTGGCATTAATACAATCTCTCTCTTTTACTCACACATACAATTTGCTTCTTGGAAGCTTCCCACAGACCTTCCAAAACTACTTTAATGTTCTTTGAGTTAGGCTAGAACCGGTTTCATAGTCAGATGCTTTAACTACTACACTGAACTGATTCTGTTTTGTTGATAAAAAGTAAATGTTTCCCTGTCCAGTCAAGTCCAACTCTAGGGCATGGTGCTCATCTGTGTTTTTGGCAAGGGAGTCAGAGTTGTCTGAAGACACTTTCCATGGTCATGTGGCCAGCACTGCTATGATGAAGTTGCATAGAATGCTGTTACCTTCCCACCAAAGTGGGAATGTTATGTCACTTCTCCATAGAGCAAAACATCATATTCAAGGCTGCTTACCTTCAAAACCAACTTGTTCCAACAGATTGAGTGGGTACCATATCAAGGGTTTATTACCAATAGGAAGAAGAGCTTTAGGGATATTTGAGGTCAGATCCATCATGCGGGATCCACCACCTACAGCCATTACCACAGCTTGAAACTCCATATCAAAATCTGGGGGGGAAATGAAATAATGCAAAAATTCAACCAATAAGCAAAGGAAAGCAGGAGTAAAAAGTGCCAAACTAGTAACCTCTCAGTTCATAGTAAGACTTTAACAATCCTCAGAAACCAGCATCCTCAGCCTTCTGTTTTGCCATTTAATCATCTCCCTTGAGTTAGATAACTACAACAACCTGTTGCTGTATTACAAGCTAGTGTAGCTTGTGTAGCCAATGTTGGTAAATGCACAAAACTGTAGGTCAACCTCTGAAAGAATATACCTTTTCCTTTCTTGTGTTAAACCTTTGTTTTTCTGAGTTACAGCAGCAGAAGACCTGGTCACTTTGAGTTGCGAAGAGCTATTCTTCTCTTGCTCACAGACTTTATTATATCATTTTTCTTTCAATTTACTCTAGACTCTAAATCAACCTGCTGTGTTCTTAAGCCTTAGCACTGTCAGGCTTAAAACTGCGGCAAGTAGACAAAATATGCTTCCCATTTATGAACCCCCTTATCAAAAACTCTGTTGGAAAAGCCAGGAATCAATTTTATACCCAGTAAGCATGCAAAGCTAATGATGCTCTTCTTTACTCTCCTGTCGCCACGAAAATAAATAATAACGTCCCACCAAGCTCTTTGGTACCTGAAACCTAAAGGTTGCTCGGTTTCACCGTGACAAGTGGGAACCAATGATAATAGCTTCGCTTCCCCTCCGGTCCACTTCCACGTCTGCGCCGCTAACAAAACGTGCACACGCTCTACCGCACCGTGGCGGAGCGAATCGATGAACAGCCCTAACGAAGAGCACCGAATAATCAATCTATTTGCCATTGGTGTGGGGGAAACTAATCGAGTGAAGAGAATAGCGAGCTATCGATTTCCGAAGAACAGGAGCTCAGAGATATCGATCTCCTTTTGTAGGAGCGCTGAGAAAAAAGGGGAGCGAGAAATAAGTTGCTGGTTTCCTATTTTTCTTGAAGGGCAGCATTCGTTCATGGGTGAAAACATACCCTGTAATGTTTTTTTAAAGTATTACATCAATGATCAGGGTGCTTTTGAGGTTAAGAAACAAAAAATGGTGATATGCATTGAGAAAAAGAACACATCGTAAGAGGATTTAAGTACATAGTATTGTTGGAAGTTAACACCTACTCCTCTCCTAGAAAAATGAAAACATTAAAAGACAGGATATTTCCCCTAAAAGGTTAACAAATCTTAAGACAGAAATTCAGTCCTAGCTCCTGCCCCCACCAGCAGATACTTATTTGGAAGACAATAGACTGAGCTAGCTTGATTTGCATCAGAAAAAGGCCCTCGCCCTCAGGTCATTATGGGATTGCCCAACTGTCCACATGGCATATAGGCAAAAGATTCAACCAAGCTTGGGTCTCAAAAGACAACCTATAGAGTTACCCTTGCATGGCACCATGGGAATCTGACAACCAATCAGAACACAAGCCGAAATTCAAACTACAGAGGGTATAAAACCCAGGGACTCTCAGCATCTCAGCCCCTTTTCACCTGGAATTTCAATCCTGCTCTACAAATAAAACCATCCTTCCAAGCAGCCTCCATGTTTCCAGTGTCTTTCTCCCCACTTGGAACTGAATCCGCATGGACATTTCTTCTAACAGTATGATATTGTAAAATTTTACATTTAAATATCGTTTGAGTTGGGCTGATATAAAGCTTATTGCGGAGTGCACACGGTTGGGCTTCCCCCCCCCCCCTTGACTTGGGCGCTGACCTATCTTAAGGGAAACTATAGCTCCTTGAAGTGGGTTATCCCCAGTGGGTTAATAATGTTACTTCTGTTTCAAATAGAATAGAATAAATTCTTTATTGGCCAGGTTTGTTTGTTTGCTCTCAGTGTACATTAGAGGAAACGGTACATTCATCAGGAATCATAAGATAACAATGATAGTCATGGGGTACAAATAAGCAGTCAAATCACATAGGAGACAATAATATAAATCGTAAGGATACAAGCAACAAGCTATAGTTATAGTGGGGTGGATGATGGAACGATAATAATAGTAATGCAGACTTAATAAATAGTTAGACAGTGTTGAGGGAATTACTTGTTCAGCAGAGTGATGGCATTCAGGAAAAAGCTGATCTTGTGTCTAGTTCTTGTGTGCAGTGCCCTATAGCATCTTTTTGAGGGTAGGAGTTGAAACAATTTATGTCCAGGATGTGACTGGTCCTTAAATATTTTCCCAGCCTTCTTTTTGACTAGTTCAGTATACAGGTCCTCGATGGAAGGCAGGTTGGTAGTCATTGTTTTTTCTGCAGTTCTAATTATCCTCTGAAGTCTGTTTCTGTCTTGTTGAGTTGCAGAACCGAACCAGACGGTTATAGAGGTGCAGATGACTGACTCAATAATTCCTCTGTAGAACTTCTGTTTCAAAGTCAGACTACTCACCTTGCTGCTGCCCAAGGTAATGTGTGACAAATCCTAATGAATTTGATGAACCTTGAAGCTGGCCTAGGTCAGATATGATACCTAGCAAAGAATAAGCTATCTCTCATTCATGGACTGGAAATGAGATGAAGTCAGCATCATGGCAACATGGTAGAAACAAAAAGATGTTACCGGGATAGGCTTGTAGGTCAAGTGCCAGTGGATTATTATTTTTTAAAATACATTCTATGCAAACCAAATAGAATTGCCAACATAATATTATACAAATCTACAGTGAAACTACATTTGGAATGTTAAACCTAGTTATAGTACAGCTCATTAAGCTTTAAAAAAATAGAAAAGATGCAAAGAGAGAAAAATGTGTGAATAGTAGAGCACCTTCTCTATAAGGAAAGTATAGTAATTGGTCCTTTAGCCTAGAATGGAGGGTAAAGGGAGATGTGACAAATGTTATAAAATCGTGCATGCTGGAACTTGAGGTTTTGAAGCTCATTGAAGACAGGCCTAAGGGTATCAGCCTGAATTTGGGGTACTGTGCATGGCATGTCGCCAAGAAAGAAAAGAGGACTCTTGATATAATGCAGGTTGCTCAATTCTGTATTACATGAAGTAGCTGGGCACCATAAGAGACAGACCTCCCCCAGTTTTGGGTAATCAGTGTCAAGTTTGCCAGTTACATTTCTTGCCTTCCAACAGCATCCTGGCTGATAAGATGCCATTTTTTAGGGAAGATAATTTATGGCATTTTGCAGTTTAGACCTGAGCGATGACTTGGTGAAACAAACCTGTGATAAATTTATTTTTATGGATTTCCTCAAACAGCTAAGGGCTAACCATTTACCATAACTTCCCAATTGCTGACAGCAATCTGCCCAATACCTAAATGTATCCAATAGTGAAGTGAAATTGCTGCCTCTTAAGATGTCAACTCATGTGTATCAAGTTTGTTTGATTGACCAATGACCAATTTGGTCAGTGGAAAAAGCAATACTGGGATAATCCGACCCAGTTACCTGAAAAAGATATACTGGGTAAAAACCATATGGTTCATCTAACTATCCCCTTCAGTCTCTCTGAGCAAGCACTGACTGAATGCATAAATTCAATCTTATGTGGAATAAGCTCCACATGGGCTTATCTAGCCCCTGGATCATATGAAAGCAGTAAGATTCCTATCCCTCCCATGGTTCCTCTACTTTCCAAGACTGATTCCCATGACTCATCAATGTTCAAGTATAGCAAATGATGAAGTTGCTGAACCTCAATAGTTGATCATCCTGGATCAAAGACAACATGAAGGTGATGTCCAGAAGTAACGCCCTTGTTCCAGTAGAAATCAATATTATTTTTTCTTTCCCCAAAAGTTCTACGCTGATGGTGTGCTTTTGTTCATTTGACTCGTTACATTTTTTACATTTTGGTGACACTGATTCTTTCTTGCATTCTGTACACTGCATTTTCTTGCCCTTATGGTTTGTACAGATTTCATAGTGCATTTCAAATTCAGAGAAGTCATGGCTGGTTGGCCTGCTAAGTAAAGCAGAAACAGGTGGGAAATGTGCATTTGTTCATGCTTTTTTGATGGGGGCATTCTGCTTACATTCTTTGCTGTGAAAATATCTACACCGCAGGCACAAATAAACATTCTAGTTTCAAGACACTGTATCTGCACTGCAAAAATACAGATGACCACTAGACTGCAGTTGAGAACATTCTATAATGTTTTGCTGCTATCTGGTGGTCAGTTTTTTGCAGTCCTTCCAGATCCCAATTTTCCATGTCTGAAACATCTGAAGCTGCTCTGAGTTTTATTTCTGCTGAAGGTGGATTCACTACATCAGGAGTTTCAAACTCAAGGCCCGCAGACTGGATCCAGTCCACGGTTAGATCTGGCCTGAGGTGCCACCCTGGAAACAGCAAAGGACCGGCCTGTGGTGCCTCTGCCAACAAAAATGGATGGGGGGGAGGGGGGGGGCTAAAAACAAAACAAAAGGATAAATATTTCCCTTTTGAAAAAGGAGAAGGGGAAAGAAACAGAAGGAAAGACAGGAAGAGAGCAAGGAAGGAAAAATAAGGAAAGGGGAAGGAAGAAGAAAGAATGAAGAGGGAAGGAAGGAAATTATAATGAGAATGAGGGAGAGTCTGAGAGAAGTCCTGCCTTAGCACTTGGCCACCACAGACCCACCCACCATGGCCACATCCGCCACCCCGCCACCCCCCCCAAAGTCAAACACAGTGCTGCTGATGTGTACCTCAATGAATCGAGTCTGACACCCTTGCACTACATTAATTCATTTTTTTTCCTGTTTGGGGTGCCTATGGAGTGTAGTCAAAAAAGCCAATATGATGGTAATAACAGTGCCTATGTTTTTTTAATGTGTTGCAAGCTTCAGTTGCACTGCCATGGCTGCCATCTTGACTTTTTGACCAAAATTTGTAGACACCTCTGTTTCTATGAAACCGAGATTGGCTTGAAATGAGGCAAATTGATTTCAGGAATGTAATGCTTTGTTTCAAGTTACAGACGGAACTCGTTTTCTGTTTCATGCACACCCATGATGATGAGAGGACATTTGAGAGACTGCAAAGGAAAAGAGCCAAAAACAGAGAAATGGGAATACTGTTTAGAGTTTATTTGGCAGGGTTAAGTATGGCAGTTGGAATTAACTCAGTGTTACTTATTTCTGCACTTTATTGTTCTTGCCAGGAGAGGCTAAAGATACTGTACAATATTTTTAAGATTGAAATTTCAAGGTGGAACTAATTTTGAACAGTAACATCACATTCTGGAAAACTGATTTATACAATATATAGTTTTGTAAGGGTTACTATAGCCCATTGCTATACTATAAATCACTCTATATTCAACAATATTATAAACCAAGACTTTTTACAGCTGATTAGATCCCATATAAAAAATGCTGATACCAATATACTGTATACTCTGTTGTAATTATTTAAATTATACAAAAGTTACAGAAAAAGCACTCTATTTATGTTGTACGACCACAGAAATGGAAGAACTGTTTCATTTTACTTCTGTTGAAAGAGTTGAAAGTTTCAAACAAAAAGTCTACATGCCTGTAGATGCGCTTTCCTGTATCATATAGTCTGTATTTGCCATTGCTTTGCCAACTTAAAAATCTCCATATTTAATTAGTCAGGGGGAAAAAAACCAGGATTAAGGAACATTTTAGGCAGCAGTTGAACAACGGTGATACATTTATTAATCACAGCAGCCATTCTTTAATATTTCTGCTGAGTGAACGAACACTTAACTTATTGCTGAATACTTTATTTCTTAAATGCGTTTTATACAATTCCACATCTGGAAGCTTTCTCAAAATATAAGTCTCCTGAGCTTGCCTGGACTAAATAAAGCCAAAAATGTAATCTCCATTCTCACATGGCAGTCTGTTTTTCAAAATTCATTTTGAATTTGGATAAAAAAATATGGAAACCTGCCTCTATTAAAAAAAAAATCAGAAATGTCAAAATATGTAGGTAGCCCTATCACAATTGAAACCAGCAACTTGGTCATTAAGCAAAGTAAACCTCAACTCAGCTTACGATTTTACTTCAATTTTCCTCGTTCGAAGTTAGTACCCACCCCTCCTAGAAAAAATGGAATATTCCAGGAAATATTAAAAGGCAGAATATTTCCCCTAAAAGGTTAATAGAAATCTTAAAGCAGAAATTCAGCCC
>JAEANM010009448.1:0-16364 GCA_017656035.1 Myanophis thanlyinensis
AGAGAGAGAGAGAGAGAGAGACGGAAAAGAGGGCTTCTAATACTGGAGGCTGAGCATTTGCTTGGCACACAGGCAGCCATTTGGTTTAACTTAACTGTGTGCTTAGCTTGAAATTAGAGGCTGTTTTATTTTCCTTAAGTGGTTTCAAATCAGTATCAGGGGGTTATACTTTACAATTCCATTCTTTTTCACTATAATTGTAAATCCAGTGAAACTTCCCTAGAATTTTGTTATTGAATGCACTTGACTGTTATGGAGACCTCTCTTAGAATAAGCAGACCTGCTTCCTACTATAATCAGAAGTCAAAGGGACAAAGAAGTGCATTGTTTAGAGAGTGATACTTGACCCACATTGCAAGTCATAATCTTGAAGCAAACCTCCTACCCATTATTTATTCATTTTTAAATTAGATTTGTACATAAAAACTCCATCAAATAAATTGAATAAGAATTGAAAATTGAGCAACAGTAACAACCAATTCAATATGCATAGAGGCATCCAACTCATCTCTGAAAGTGGAGCCTGTGTCTTATATTCTGTCTCTGCTTTTTTTACTATTACCTTGCAAACTAAATGAAAGAGAAAGGAGAATGTAATAATAAGATAAAAGAGATAATTTTGTCTAGTGGTTAAAGCACCAAGTTAAGAAGCAGGAGACGGTGAGTTCTAGTCCTATCTTAGCCATGAAATTCAGCTGGGCGACAGAATGCAAATATACAATATATATATTTATTCAGGCATGTTCAATTGTGCCTCGGTTTCAGCTTATCCTTTTCTTTTTTTCTTTCTCTGTAAAAAATGAAAGACTTGCAGCTCAGGACTTTGAAATCTAGGCATTGAGAATGGAACAGCTCTTAAATAAGACTCCTGTTGCAAATTGTTTCCTTCCAAATCCAAATGCTATAGATATTTTTGTTGTTTTTGAAGGATATAGATACGGTTGACTGCTCTAGGTTGTCTTCTATGCATTTTTGTGTGAGTCTGACCTTTGAAAGTGCAAAGGGTTCTTTGACAGACCACAAAAAGAAAAGGGTTAGGAGGGTTTATTATGGGAGCTATGAAGTGGTAGGAACTGAATGTCACTTATATCTCAATTGTCACTGGAGAGGCAGGGAAATTCTACTTCCTGAGAAAGAGCCACAATGTCCATATTTCTGTTTTTCCTGGAGTGGGGGTTCTTAAGCTTGTCCTTTCCAGTGCTCAAAATAGTCTTCTTCTTTCATATAAACTATTAAGGAGAGCATAATTGAGATACTGATTGTGATAAGTGGGAAACTACCTCTTATTTTACTAATGACTTCTTGGATAGGTCTTCTGGCTAAAATCCAGTCTTGCACCTTTTAACATTTGCATTTTCAGCTGGGCTTGTTTCTGCCTAATTGTCTCTACTGTCTATAGAGGGAGATGTTCAGTAAATTGGAAGAGCTTATCTGGGTAGGTTAGAACAAAGATGTGTAGCGTAAGCATGAAGTGTCATTCTGGAAGACACGAGTGGTCGACTAGCTTTTGAGATAAAAATGCACTCATGATGGCTGGGCGAGAGACAGAGAGACAGCTTAATTTTATGAAACATAAACAAAAAGTTTTCTGTGGTTGGTGGGAATGGCATCCTTCCTCACTTCTTTGTCTCGTCCCCAACAACAGGCTTGGTGCTTGGACCTGAGTTGCCGATGCTGTGCTCTCCTGATGCTGAACAGCCTGTGTCCAGAAGATGAGCAGATTGTTGGTGGGAGTGACCCTCGAGAGGATTTGCAAAGCTGTACTTCTCCTATGTTTACTGCACTTCCTTATCATCATGATTCTCTATTTTGATGTCTATGCTCAGCGCTTGGACTTTTTCAGCCGCTTCAACGTACGCAACTCTTCCCGCACTCTGCCCTATGCCAATGTCTCTCGGCCTAATGGTACTGCTGGGCCTTTGGGCTCTGAGCTCCTGGCTCCAAGTGTCAAACCTGTTGGGAGCAACAACACCATCACTGAGAAGCCCTTACCACCCTGCCCAGAGGTGCCACCTGGTCTTGGTGAGATTACAAATGAACCCTGCCTGGTTTGTATCTTGTCTTGAATGAAAGCACTGCAGTGAGGATCCAGCGTTATGTGGTTGAGCCTGTCAGGGTTCTGCTTACCCTGTTTTTCTTGAATCTCAGCAGCCTGTCTTGCTGAAAAGTGATATTTGACACAGGAAGGGAACTACAAGATAGAACAGGGGTCGGGAACCTTGGCTCTTTCATGACTCATGGACTTCAACTCCCAGAATTCCTGAGCAAGCCATGCTGGCTCAGGAATTCTGGGAGTTGAAGTCCATGATTCATGAAAGAGCCAAGGTTATCAACCCCTGATATAGAATCTGCACAGTGTTACAAATGGAATTGGATAAATAATCCAATCCTGTCATTAGGATGAAATGGAAAATATGTGAGTTAAACCAAGAAGTGATCACATAATGATTTTATTTTTACCTTGTTCCCCATTTTTAGCATAGCTCTAAATTCCTGCCTGTCTACATTTTCTGGCTATCCCTGTTCCATAAAATTTTACTTGCTTTAATCTTTGTCGAAGTATATTAAAAAAAATGTACAAGGCAGTGGTAAAACTCAATTTCATCAGAGTTGTCTTTTTCTCTTGAATGTAATCTTTCTCATTGCAAGGTTTGTGATATTCTTCCCATCCTTCTAAGAACTCAAATCAGACAACAACTACAGAATTATCTTAGTGGGTCTTTTCTTCCAAGTGCTTGCCTTATTTTCAAATAGGACTCGAAGCCATCCTAATAAGTCAGACTAATAAAATTCAGTAGACCGGTTGTAATTTTGATGAGAAAACTGAGGTGTTTTCTAGTGCATGCTGTAAGGATCTGTGTACGGATTGCAAATAATTAGGGAAATGTTTTAGCATCTATGCAGATTGCAAAAGTGCTGTAATAGAGGCTGCTGATTGTCTGCTTAAAAATAAATTGTCTTTTTAATTTGGGAAGCCATAGCATTTCACATTTTCAGCTGCAGATGGTAGCCAGTACTTGTACCTTTGGCTGCTAAATGGGTGTGCCTTTATCAAATTGTTACTGTTGCTCTACAATGATATTACCACCCATCTGTAATCTCAAATTAGTTAACTCAACCTTCTCTCAATAATACGAGTACCATTCAGGGGTTTGTACAGAAAAGATGCTAAGCTAGAATGTGTTAGAATTCTGGCATAATGGAGAAGGAACAGTATAGTGGTTTCCACTACTCTGATCACCCCAGCTGGATCCTCTTAGGAGAAGATAAGGAAAAAAGTGTTTTTCTTCACATTATCTAGATGGAAGCAGTTGTGCTTATGCTTATTGCTGCTTTCAGCGATAATCCTGCCCAGTTTGCAGCAGCTGTGAGTCATTGCTAAATGAAACAAACAAAATGTTAAAAAGTTATATTTATGTACATGTAAGAACATTTAAATTAAAGTAATCAAAATATCTTTACAATCCTCAAGGCATATCACACCCCTAATGTTTGGAAATTGAAAGCTGACAAATTTGACACACCCTATTTTGGGCAGCTTGCAGTTGGGTCACCTAGATACTCGGTATAGTTACCAAGTATAGATACTCAAATTTTGCTGCACACATGTTGTGCATTGACAATAAAGATTTGAATTGAATTGAATCAAGGCATATTTGGGCAAGTGGGTTAATTGTGCTCTTGACTGTTTGATGCTCCAATTATACACAAGAGAAATTTGCAGAATGTATATGCACTTTAAGTAGCATTGTATACATCGTGACATCATCACACAAATTACACAATTTTAATTAGACATGACTGATGCAGATTCTGCGATCATTGTCATTTGTGTGCAATTAAATTATGCCGTGTATTATGTCAGGGGCTTGAACTACATGCCTCAGTGAATGACATGTTTGGATTTTAAGTTCCTTTGCTAAGCTTTTCAGGACAGTAGCCTCTTGTCTTGATTAATGGAAGTGGCAGGTGCATACTGAGAAGGGTAAACTCATCTTCTGGAGTTGGCTAACAAGCATTTCTAACAATCCTTCATTATTATTATTATTATTCTACAGTGGGCCGGCTCCTTATTGAATTTAGCTCCCCCATGAGCATGGAGCGAGTACAGCGGGAGAACCCAGATGTTCAGGAGGGTGGCAAATATTCACCTCTGGACTGTGTGCCTCGACAGAAAGTGGCCATCCTCATACCTTTCCGCCACCGCGAGCATCACCTCAAATATTGGCTCCACTACCTGCATCCAATTCTACGGCGTCAGAAGGTGTCCTATGGGATCTACATTATTAATCAGGTAAATGTAGGGTAAAATATTGCCCTGTTGTAGCAGTCTGAGGGGATAAGTGAGATAGTTAGAATAGAGTGGTGTCATATGAGAAAAACCTGAGTGTTAAATCTGGCCTTGATGGAAAGAGCCTTTCTGTCTTAACCAACAATAGAGTGGGACTTGCTGGTCTCTGGCAGTTTGCAGCCTTGAAATGGTATGCGAGTATGACCTTGGGAGGCAGGGCAATGAGATGCAGCCAAGCGAATGGTCAGATAAAAGGCAGCTCAAGCTTGCAGCAGGAATACGGGCAGGGCAAGAGGCTCAAAAGAGACCCCTCCCTAGTTTTCTGGGCTGTAAAATGAATGGGTGAGAAAAGTATTTTCAGACTTGAAACATTTTGTTAATGTAACCTTGTGATAAAGTGGAATTAGTTTATCTGACTTTGTTTTCTATCTGGTCTGTCTAGTAAGGCTAATAGCCTTGACTTAATTTCTTACACACATACACACGTTATTAGACCTCTGGAAAGAGTCATTCACCCTGGCAGTTTCCTCAATTTATGTCAAAAAGAAGCAACCAGTGTGCTCATGATTATTTCTGTCCCTGACTAACACGTGGCTTCAAGGGAGTGGGGCTCTTCAACTGGAAAATTTTTCCCAGTGGTGAAGTAACAGCTTCCAACATACTGGGAAAGCAATAGTATTACACTATTGATTAGGGATGGTCGTGATGTTTTATTTATAGTCAAGTATGGAAAGCCAGGTTAAAGCTGTTGTCTGATTGCAAATTTCTTTACAATGCAGAAAATAATTAAGTTCAGGCCAAAAATACAATGTAACTATCACAGGGATATGTTGCTTGGGGTTACCCTGTCATTCATGATGTTTCCAAACAGTTTGGTGAAGACACATTTAACCGAGCCAAGCTGTTGAATGTGGGCTTCCTGGAAGCCTTAAGAGATAATGAGAGCTATGACTGCTTCATATTCAGTGATGTTGATCTTGTGCCCATGGATGACCGGAATCTTTACCGCTGTTATGACCAGCCTCGGCACTTTGCTGTTGCCATGGATAAGTTTGGTTTCCGGTGAGTAAATGGATTGGGAATTTCCTTGCCAAACGGATTCAAACTTTGATTTGGATTGGAATTTCACTATGCTATTGTCACAGTATAATATAACACTACTCATAACTTTCCATCTGTTTCTTAATACATTTCAAAACCAGCTCTTTTGGATTTAATTCAGATGAAATTCTTAACTGGAACTTGCAGGTGTATGTAGTTCTTTGTACTCTGGTTATTCCTGAGATACCAGAGGCTCTTTGAAATGTTTAGATTCAAGAATAAAGGAAGAAGCATAATCTGGATTTGTTTTTGTTTAATACACAGACATATAAATGCACATACATAGGATATAACTTACATTCACACTGTGCGCTTACCATACCTAAATCTGTCTGTTTCTGAAAATTCTGTTATCAGGCATGGTTAGTTGCAAAATCTATGTACTAGTGATGTAAAAACTTAGGCTGGAATGCCTTGTGACTATTTCATATTGTAAGCCTTATTATCAGCGATTTCAGAAGATTGAAAATAAGCAAGAAAAAAGGAAATGATCCTGGATTTATCAGATAAGTAGTCCTATCTGATAAAGCTCCTAATTTGGGGATTAATACAATGGGCCTATCCCTGGACCATCTATATCTATGTTTCTGAACTTGTTTCTAGTTTGAGTGATCCTGACCTCTCTTGCTTGTCCCCTACAGGTTACCATACTCTGGCTACTTCGGAGGAGTCTCTGGCCTAAGCAAGACACAGTTCCTGAAGATTAATGGCTTTCCTAATGAGTACTGGGGCTGGGGTGGAGAAGATGATGACATATTTAACAGGTATGTGAGAGACTTCAGTTGGGCCGCTAAGCCCATCCAGTACTTGTTCTCTGTGGGTGGGTGGCATGAACTGTGTAATCCATTTTTCCATATAGTGTGTACACACGGTTGCCAACCTTTTTGGCTTGGACTGGCGGAGGCAGTAGTGGGGTCAGGGGCAAGAAGGGGATGGTTTCATGCATGCCCCGCTTTTACACATGCAGGTTCATGTATACATGTGCACGCATGTGCACTTGCCCACCACTTCTGCAGCTCGGTTCTGAATGGACTGCAACCTAGCACGGGGCCATGGACTGGGTATTATGGACCCCTGATATACAGGGAATATTTGGACTGACCAGTACTCTTTTGCTGGATGGGATGATTTTGCAGTTTTGTGTACTGAATATTTTGTAATTGCAATTTTATCCTTGATCAATTCATGAAAGCCAGGAATGCAGTGGGGAAGACTAGAGAGGATTTGGGAAAACTCCATTATAATGGAAAATTCCATTATTTAAAGGCTTGTTTGAAACTCACTGTTTTCTAACCTCCGTCCTGTACTGTTCTTTGCACAGGATCTCACTTAATGGCATGAAAGTATCACGTCCTGACGCTCGCATAGGGCGCTATCGCATGATCAAGCATGAGCGTGATCGGCACAATGAACCAAATCCCCAGCGGTAAGAATGTATTTCTGTTACTGTTCTGTCTAATCCTCACAACTTTCATCATACTCTCAAACCACAGACTGCCAATCAATTTTCTGTTGCGAAAGTAACCTTCCAGACATCTGTTGGAAGGCTGTGAGACTAATCTTTCAATTATCTTCTCTTTATCAAAGGGAAGTAAATTATATGCTGTACACATTTTTATGTTTCTCCTTGTAGCAGAGGAGTACAGTTTCTTTTGTGAGAAGAGGACAAAGACCATAGCCTTTCAAAAGAAAATTGAAGCCCCATTTTAAAAATTCAGGAAACTAAGATAAAGAAGTGGGTGGGAAAAGGGAAAGGAATTTGATTAAATAATTAAATAAATAAATAAAACCAATATTTAATCCTCTTATATTTAATAGTTCCCCCTTCTATCAACATTGAAAAATAGAATTTGCTGAAAACTTTGGAAGGAGGTACGAAGTTATATCCTTGAGTCTTAGATTGTACTTCCCTGCCATAACATGTCTCTGAGGGGAATTTTATGCTGTCCAGTCTCTCTTTCCCCCATTCTACTCTCATTTGCCTCTCTCTCATATATATATATGTACATGTATCATTGATTAGATTAAAACTATGGTCTACTGATGCAGGAAAGGATAGAAGTGTTTGAACTGACTGCCCTAGCATTTACTATATAAAGCAGGAGTCCACAGCCCAGTACTGGACTGTGGCCCTTTGGGAACCATGCTGTCCAAATGGTGGGCAAATATGTGAAGCTTCATTTGAGCATATGCGAGATTAGATTGCAGGTGTAAAACCATCCCCTCCCATCATGCCACCACTGCTGTTGATCCATGGAGCCAGAAAGGGGGGGGGACCACTGATCTAGAGTTACGCAGTGTGGGATAACTATCCTGGTATATATACTCTGTTTCTCCTAAAAACACATCCCACCCCAAAAAGAAGGCCCAACACTGTTTTTGTGTGCATGCATTAAAATTAAGCCCTACCCCCAAAATTTGACCCTATTTAAGCACATGTGTGGCTGGTCCCTGCTATTTCCTCACATTGCTTGCAGTGTGGACATGTTGCTTGCCTGTCAGGAGGTTGCAAAATGGGATCACTTGACCCAGGGCTATAACCATTTGCAATAAGGACCTTTTTTTTTGCAAAAAGTCTTCTTTGTTGTGCTGGACAAAGTGGGATAAACATAAACACTCCCCAAAAAAGTTGCTTACTTCAGGTGACATGGGGCGCGTAGCTCGCCCACACACTCTTTGTCTGCAAAAGAAGTGGCCTGGTGGCTAAGCAAGGCGCATGGGGCATGTCGCTCACTCTTTTCGGCCATGAAAGAAGCGGCCCGATGGCCAGGCAAGGCGCATGGGAGAAAAATTAAGACACCCCTTGAAAAGGAGGTCTAGCTGTTTTTTTGGGGGGGGGGGGTGGTCAAAAGAAAATAAGACCCGGAATTAAAAAATGCATTAATGTAGAAACTACAGAGACTACTGCATCATTCATTAATTTATGTAATGTTATGTTATGTAATGCACTGATCAGAATCCCAGCAAATGATGTAATGTTCTATTTAATCTTTTGTTTCATTCATTTGAAGGATTGTTGTTGTAGCCTGTGCCAAAGTTAACTGTAAAATATAGGTGAAATATGAGGTTCTGTTTTGTTCTTGTGGCAGGTTCACCAAAATCCAGAATACCAAGGTGACCATGAAACGCGATGGCATTGGTTCACTGCAGTACCGCCTCGTGGAGATGTTTCGCCGTCCCATGTACACCAACGTAACTGTGGATATTGGCCGACCGCCACCACGCCCTTCTCGGGGTTGACTCTGCTGCCTGGCCCTGCCCATGGTCCCATGCATGAGGAGCAACATGGATCTCAGCCCTGACTGGTTCAGAGGACTGTGCCCTGACTTGGACGACCTGTCTGCCTCCTTCATGGGAAAAGGGGAAAGGCTCAGGATACACCTTTGTCTTGTCCTTGCCTTTGGCTGAAGACCAGCTCCTTCACACTAGTCAGTTCTCCGCAGTGCCCTTCAGATTGGAGAATGAATGTGTGTTATATGCTTGGTCCGGTGTTTCCATTTTGGGCAGAGCCAAGCCCTGATTGCCGAGGAAGGCCCTGAGAGCAAAGAAGCCTTGTGTGGGGCTTTGGCCTTCCCTTTGTCTCTGGCAGAGTCCATCCTCTCCCTGAACTTTTTGCAAGGCTGTGTCTCTGAAAGATCCCAAGGGGTACGGTGGCTGCTCTTTGCTTCTTCTCACAGACTGAAGGACTACTGCCTTTTGAGCCTTTCTTCCAGGCACAGTCTGGTGTTACAATGACTGCCAGCTACCAAGGTGTAGAGATGGTTCACAATTGAGGAGAGCTCCATTGCCAGTAAAAGCTCTAATGGGTCTGGCCCACTGCCCACCTCCATTCATGGCTTGGTGCTGTCTCCTGCTGGATCCTGGATGCTTTTTTTCTGGCTCCAGTACACAGGGGTATTTTATATAAATCCTCATTAGAATACTTGAGTGCTTCCTGGGTTAATGTATGTGTAGCCTGTCTGGCATGGTACAACAGGACTTTTTTCTTAGCTGTGATTTCTCTTCTTCCTTTGAGTGGAGCAGATTGGATGGGTAGTGAGGTTGTACCTTTTAGTAGGGTGGCTAGATGGATGTATGGTTTGACATACCCTAAAGTGGGCTTGCTTCTCACTTTCATAAGCACGCAGAACCTATAGCCATTGTTATAGAATGGAATAACGTGAAGGTAGATTTCAGCCTGTTTTTCCCTTGATCATCTCCTACCATCCCAACGTCCACTCCTCGAGCAATTCAAGCAGCCCTACAGTTTCTGCCAGGCATCCTGCCCTTAACCACTCATTCTTTTTATTTTTATTTTTTTTTTTTTATCAAACTACCCTCAGTCACAGCCCTGATGGTATCTTTGTGGCAGTCCTACACCTAGTGCTTGGAGCTAGGAAGCTGCTGGTGTTTCCTTCATTCTGGTTATGGTGCCTGGCAAGTAGAATCACCTGCACCTCTCCACTTTGGGGTGACAACTGGGCCAGGCTGGAAGCCAGGCACCAGCATGTCAAATAGCCCGGGTGTTGGTGACTTTTGTACATTTGAATGTTTTGATCCCTTTTCAAGCCTATGGTGAATGCAACACTGGTCACTATGATCAGATTTTTGTATTCAGTAAAGTTTCAAAACTTGGAAACTCCTTGCGTCTAGAATTCTGTAGGAGACACTGAGCTGGGACAGCCATACTATTGACTTTATTACTCTACTGCTCTCTAGACATGCCAGGTCTTCAGTAACCAGAATTCTCAGCCTTTGACAATAGCGGCTGACAATGTTGCTCATTGAAGTTTGTGGAAGACACCAGGTTGGACATTCCTCCTCTGTACTTTCCTTTTCTTTATTCTTCTTAGCAAGGCCAAATTTAAGACATTTCCAAAATACATTGCAGTTTCTCACACTATCTTGATTTTAGGGGGAAGAAACCCGAGTAATTGGCCCAGGAAATTATGCATAGAGTTGCTCAGAAGTTGAGGAAAGAGAAGCTGTTTTATAAGGATCCTTTATTGTCACATAGTCAAGGAGTACATGCAGATGAAGCTATTATACCAAAGTATAACACTGTACAAAACAGGCTGTCTTTTGAGTGGAATTGACTGGAATTCTGGGAGGGGAAGATAGGAGTAAAAATCAAATCCTATATAAAATGTAGCAGATTGCTATTGCCAATGTGTTTGGGGAGCAGGGTTGGGAAAGTTGTGCCTTGCACATGTTGCAGAAGTATATAACCCAGCAACCCTAGTCAGGATTGCAAGGGATGATGGGAATTGTAGTGCAGCAGCAACCAATGGGTCTTTTATAAGAAGGTCTAGAGATAGCAGGAATAGGGAACTCGACTCTGATCAGACTCTAGGATAGATCATTGTAGTTTGGAGTTGGCAGAAGACCATCTGGTGGGGTTTGTTTGTAACTTAGCCCTTAAAGAGATTATAAGACGTGGTTAAAGAACCATTTAATATTTAAAGGGGTTAGGAATGGTGCCTATTTGGAACACGGCATCCTGCCAGCTGCTCACATTTAGCTAAGCGGTTTCCTTCCCAGTAGCCAGCATCTTGGCCATCGTGACACCGGCAGCGAACACAAGGACTGACCCAGACGCTATCTCCAGCAGGAATAATTTTGTGCTGGCTCCCATCTACATAGCAATTTGGTCCTGTGGGAATAAAAGTCTTTTCTTAATGTTTCACCAAGAGATACCCTGAAGATAAGAGAAAACAACAGAGGCCATCAGTCTGCTCTCACTTGGCCATTGACCCTCTAAACGTAGCTCACATGAGTTTTCAGAAACAAAATGGGGTTTCTGTGTGGGTGTGGCATAGAAAAGGCAAATACAGGTAGTCCTCACTTAATGGCCACAAATGAGCCTGGAATTACGGTTGGTAAGTTGAGGTCATTAAGCAGATCGCCATGTGACCTTACTCGAGTTTACAACTGTTTTTATGCTCACAAAATGAATCGCCACAGCCATTAAGTGAATTGTGTGGCCATTAAGCAAACCACATGGTCATTAAGCAAATCCATTCACCTATAATGGACATTTTTTTCCAGAAGCCAACAAAAAGTGCCACAAACTACAAAAAAGAAATTAGCAAATTGCAAACCACAGGATGCTGCAACTGGTCATAAATATAAGCCAATTCTAAATACAAATAATACAAACATAATACATATACATCTAGAAACAACAAAAGAGTTGTATCCAGATTTATATGTATTATGCTTGTATTATTTGTATTTTAAATAAATAAATACATGCCAGATGTCAATTAGCCCAAATACGATCATCTGACCCCATATGCAGCAGTCATAAGTTTGAGGATGAGTTTGTCATAATTTAACAATTGGGAGGGCTGCCTGCCTTTCCAGATTTTGGAACATAAGAGTATAACTTTGTAGTACTTCTATTAGCCACAGAAATTTAACTCATTCTTTACATTTTTATTAGGGCACCCATCAAAGAGGAACACAAGCACCATAGCCCAGTGGTTATTTGGGAGGGGTACAACTTTCCCTTAATTTCTCACCTTCCTTGCAGATGGGGCAGCAATGGCCTTTCTCATACATGGGATTGACACATGGTGGAGGGGCACAGTCTGCTACCAGGCAGCGGGCAATTCCATCCAAGTCACAAATACACTGCTCGCATTCAGAAGGCTGTGGGGGGGGGGGAACAAAAGTTGATCAATGGGGCACAGCAATTTGCAATCACTCCTCTATGTGCACAACAGCATTGGAAGAATTTATTTCCCAAGCTGTGCCCATCCTGTGTAATACTTTGCAAAGCGCATATTCTTACATACTGGCACTAAGCTTATTTTGAAGCTTATTTCTGCACTGTCACATTGTCATGCTCTAAGGTTCTGGAAGATGCCTTCTGGGCAAGTCTGCCTCTTCTTTCTTCATTCTCTCACAGCAATGACTCTCTTAGAGTGTTCACGATCACTGCAGTCACATAGTAAAGTATTTGCAAGACATCCCGTAATTAATCCCCTTTAAACAAAAACTTGACAGAGGTCAACTTTTTAGAGACAAACAGAACAATGATTTTGGTAAGATCTCATGCTTAAGCAACTTCCTTCTTGCTTACACTTCCCTTTTCAGGTCTGGCTGAAGTCTCATCCAGAGTTTTTCTAAAAGGCATTAAGAATAAGACAGTGCCGTGTTGGTACCTGGAATCTTCCCAGCTGAAGAACCTCATGCTTGTGCCCAAGTCTGCCGTAATAGTGCTATGGCAACATATATATATATATATTTTAAAGGCAAATGTGTTATCCAAGCAAGTGGGAAAAAGACATGCCCCAAAGATTTTATTTGGTGGAGATGTTACTTCTCTGTAAGTGATACATTTTGCAACTATTTCCACATTTTTCTGCAATTTTGTAGCACTTGCACACATTTCCATAGACTTCACACTACTAAGGTGACACCATCAGAGGGCACCATCCATTCAGATTGGCTTCAGTTTTAGGAGAAATGCAAGCCTCCAATTAGCCTCCCTACACCACTTTTATACAATAGGAAAAAATAGATTTCTGTTCTGATTGTGCATGTAAAAATTGTGGTATGGAATTTCTGATCAGGATGTACTAAACACCTCCAACAATGGAGGTGATGCCCTCCAGGAATCTTATGACAGGATCTGCATTTAAATACTCAACAAAGATGTTACTGTTATTTTCAGTTCATTATATCTCTAGTAGCAAAGCCTACCGCTAGTGTTAGGGAAGCCAAACTAACAATAATTAATAAATATAAATAAGTAACAATCAGCCTGACCCTATTTTCAATTCTCTTGTGCCCTTCCTGCAAGGTACCATATTCAATCCTCACATTATTCTTCACTGTATTAAATTCCTCCTCCATTGGACCAGCAAATGGTTATATAAACTCACACCTCTATTGAACAGTTGAAATCATTTTAGTTGGTCACATGGACATCACGTACACATTTCACTGCATTTCGTATCATGTATGACTGTGCATGTGATGAATAAAATTTGATTTGATTGATTTGATTTGATTATAGGCCTGTTGCCAAAAGACACAATCAAAATTATAAAAATAACAAATAAAAGACTTTTATTTAATATGCTTTCCACAGCTTTTAAAAATTCCCTGAAGGCTTTCCAGATACGATTTGGCAAGATGTTGCCTATTCTGGTGCTATAGATAAGCAAACAATTTTTCTTTCTTCCTAAATTGTTTGTCTTGTTGCTTGTAACACTAAAATACTAAAATACCTCAGCTAACCACATCTTTTAAAAGGCTATTTGCCAACAACATCTCACTTTTATACAAATGCAAGGTGTTACAGTTTCATTGTTACTTTTACTAAAAACATGCAATGTTGTACCCATCTTCAAAAAGTTCTGGGCAAACTTCAAAATTTAAGCCTCTCTGAAAGTTCACGACTCACAAAATGATGGGAGGAAGCACTCTCTTATTTCAGCAAGCCTGAAATAAAAGATGCCACTTTTTAAAGTGACTTAACTTTAATGAATTTAATACAGTTCTGTTGGCACAGAAGCATGAAAAAAGTTGTGCTCTAATGAATAGGGGGAGGTACTTACTCATGAGATCCAAAGCACTTCTTTCAAATCATTTTCAAGTGTGCACAATTTTACTCATTAAGGAGTGAGAGAGGAAAATTAATGGGAAGGGAAATAATTATTTTTGGTGAACTAGGCTCAATCTGCTTACTGCAAAATGTCTCCTAAGAACACTCAGCAAAATTGAACTAGACAGCAAGGACATTATCTGCTCACTATCCAGTTATGAGGATTAGCCTTTACTTGGTGGGAATGATTCATGTGATTCTCAGGCGCAGGCAACCCAGGAGTAGAGGAAGTTTTGATCTTCCTTCCATCTGCAACATCTTAGTCTAGATCTGTTTATTCAGCTATTGGTAACAATCTTTGCCCTTCGTCATTGCCCAGTTTCTCCTGCCAGCAAATTCTTTGGCCTGACAACTCACCTCTTAAAATACAGGGCAAACAATTTTAGCAGTAGCCAGAAAGAAGGTACCAACGTGATTTAGTGTATAGGCTGAGAAATAAGGGGATAATCGACTAGACAGCAAATGCACTCTAGGCAACAAAGCCCTTATTTTACGTTCCTGCTGTGGAGACACTTAGAATTTAAGAGACCTCTAATTTCTAATCTAGTGCTTGTCACCCACCTCCCTTTCTAATGCATTGTAAGACAATCCTCGAAATTCAATTTCGTTGCACACGCGTTGTGCATTGACAATAAAGGATTGAAATGAAATGGCAGTTCAGCTTCCGTTTCGTAGCCAACTATGCTCCACGAAAACCAGGTCTTGCTTCTGGACTTTGAACAAGTCAAGACTTAGACTGTTAATGTCCCGACTCGGATCTTCAAGAGATCGAAGCGTTTCTCAACTACTCTGTCGGTTAGCAGCTTTCACTTTTAGCCCAGGTTAAGGAGGCTCGCAGATTCAGGGAGCCCCCCTCCCCCTCCCCCTCCCCCTCCCTGGCTTCAACGTTGTCGCCCGTCGGTTTTTTCCCGCCCAGCCCGCCTTCCTTTGCTCGCCTCACCTGGAAACGCTGCCCCACTTCATAAAGCTGCCCTCGGTGCTCACAGCCGACGCGTTCGCAGCGCGGACAGCAGTCGCCCGGATAGTGGCCGAGGTGAACGCAGGCAAGCGGCAGAGCGACGCAGTCCGTGCGGGCACAAGCCGGTCCTTCCGCCGTGCACTCACACTGGATGCAGCGGTCGCTATCCAGGGAGTACCGTTCCCCTAGGAAATACAGGCTCCCGTTGGCATCGCAGGTGCTAACCGGCCCCGCCAGCCCGGGCCGAGTCCCCAAAGCCAGCAGCAATGCCAGGCTCAGCAAAGGAAGGGGCATCGCGGAACTCCCGGGCCGGCTGGGCAGAGCGAAGAAGCGGCTGGACTGGAGAACAAACCAAACCAAACCCCGAACCCGCTTTTCTCCCGGCAAAAGGATCCAGCCCGCGGCTGACGGACGAGCAACCTGGCCGGCCCTGCGCTCCTTTGCCCTTTGTGCAGCCGCCCGCGCCCCGGAGTGAAACCCGAGCGCCCCTTCCCCAAAAGGGAGGGCGGAACCTCGGAGTTGGGAGGGGCAGATGCATTGCCCCCCCCCCCCGCCTGCTTTGCCTGCCAGGCTGGTCCCGCGCCCCAGCCCCGCCCTCCCACCCCCGCCGCTTTCTCCCCAAACAAACCCTCCGGACTTCGCACCTCGAAGGATCACGCTGCCTCCCGGCTCGGATCCCCGCGCGCCTCCTTTCCTTCGATGCCCCTTTAAGGTTCGGGGAAGGCGAAGTGAAGAAGAAATGGAGAAAGTGGCCGGATCGGATACACCCAGTGCCGAGGGCGCTTGTCTACTTCTCAAGCCTTTTGCACGCGTCTCCTTTAAGAGGCGAGGTTTCCGAGGAAGGAGGAGGGAGGGGTTGCCATAGCGACAAGGAGTTGATGCTCCCGAGAGCTCGCGCGGGAAGGTGAAGAATTGGGGAGGGGGAGTGGAAGGAGCGATCCCTCTCTCCCCTGCATGCAAAGGGGTGTTGGTCGGTCCGTCTGCGGGCAACAGTGAGAGGGGCGAGGAATTAAGTTGGCCGCACGATCGAAGCTGGGCCCGGTCGGTGTAGGGGAGACGGCGGGGTTAGTTTGGCCAGGCAAAAATGATCCCGGGATGAGCTGCTATAAATGATGGCGCTGGGGATGATGGAGAACAGGTGGGTTTGTTGGCGGCGGCGGGGGGGGGGATTAGTGAAGTCTTCCCAAACTTTTTCCTTCGTTACCCCCCAAAATATCCTTTTCTAAAACCCAATGTAAGTACAACGGTTAAATGTCCTTGTGATTAAAAGTAATGGGTTCCTGGGCTGTTTTTCAAAGATTAAAAAAAAAACCCCACACACTTTAACCAAATGCTTAGTGGGTTCTGGGACTGTGGCCTTGCCTTGTTGTGACTGATGAATATGCAGTAATGAGTATTTATTATTATTATTGTTGTTG
>JAEANM010009449.1:0-16364 GCA_017656035.1 Myanophis thanlyinensis
CGATCTTATATAATATATATATATATATATAGGAGGGCAGTGAAATATATGAGGCTTTGGGAGATTAAACTGTGCTTACCTTACTGTGGGGCAATGGGAAAGGAGAACATGCATATTAATTATCAACCCCTGAACTACCAATGAGTGATGCATGTAATTCTCTGAGCTAAAAATGTTACCCAGAAATGATTTATGATTTTTTGCCATGTTATAGCACCATCATGTGGTTATGTGATTCCTTCATGAAAATAGACTGACTTCACATTTTAGTACTATTCTTCCTATTAAAGCAGTGGTGCAATTCAAATTTTTTTACTCCCTGTTCTGTGGGTGTGGCTTGGTGGGCGTGGCTGGGGAGATCATGTGACTGGATGGGCAGTTTCTGTAAGCAGGGCAATAAAGATTAGGCAAGAAACATCACTAATGTTTTTTTCCTGCCTTCCTTACAGAATTAACCCTGTAAAATGGAAAAAAACAAAAGGAGATTTCTTTTAACAACTGGTTCTCAGAACTGCTTAGAAAATTTACTACCAGTTCTAGCGAACTTGCTAGAACCTTTGCATAAAGGTTCTAGTATTATTCCAATTTTCACATCAGTATTTTCTAGAATTATATCACTATAGAATTCCTCTATTACATATTGGTTGTTTGAGTTTTTTTTTTATTTTAGCTATTTCAAACCATGCTATTGATCATATCTAAATTGTAGCAACATTATATTTGCATGTATTGTACTTGTTTGCTAAATTTATAAGAAAACTGGAATCAAAAACACTTCCCATCATTGGGTATGAAAGCACTAGTTGATGGGAAATAGCATTTTAATTTCCGGTCATCCACAGCTAGAAATAACAATTCAGTACCCAATTCAGTGGATTATTGTTGTTTCAATTATTCCATAATTCTGTGGATAAGAATCGTAATGTATCGGTTAAGATTTTGAACTTGGTCTGTTGTGACCCAAATTCAAGTCCATCCTCATCCACAGAAATTTACTAAGTAGCTTTGGACAATCAAACTCAACCTTACAGGAATAAAACAGAGAAAGGAATGCTATGTATTTTTATTTGAAAGCTGGGGTGTAAATTTAATATTTAACTTGTACTGTAATTTCTATTAACTTATACTCTATTTCTAGTATTATTCAATTCTAAGTGTTTCATTACTGATGGTTTACTCTGCTTAGTGATGTCCACTTATTAAGACATAAGTTACACTGAATACAAACAGGAGTTATTTCTGTTTTTGCATTACTCAATTATTTTTTTCTATAAGAAAAAAAAATCAAATACCATTAATGTATAAATCATTAAATATATAAAAAGTAATAACAACTCTGGAACCCACCTATGTCGTTCAAATTCGGAATAAAGACTGTTGCCTCTTCCCTACAATTTCTTTCCCTTCTATAAATGATTAAATACGACTACTAATACTAATACTAATACTAACAATGCCATGTTCCTAAGTAAAACCTCGGTCCTTTAACCTCTGTAGGTCGGATACCCTCGGAACGCCAAGCGCAGAGGCCGCCGTTTCCGGCGGCATAAGGGGTGCAATTAAGAACGGCACACATACTGGGGAGGAACGTGATAGCTAACGGACTGGTGAAGTCATGGCAAGAGGAACGCGTTGAAGACGGAGGGGGCGGGGCCTTGAGTTTCGGAAGCGGCTCACTCGGGGTCAGGAAGACAGCGGCGGTTGCGAGGCGTCCGGCAGCGCCGTGGGGGGCTCCAGGGAGCGGGCCAGAGCCCGGTCACCCGGCTCCTCCTGCGGGCGGGCACGGAAGGGGCATGAATCTGGAGCGGCTGAGGAAGCGGGTGCGGCAATACATCGACCAGGTGAGGCTTCCGAGGCAGCATCCCTTTGCCTGCCGCCGCCGCCGCCTCTTGGGCTCCGGTCCTAAGGCTGGGGCTCCTTATTGCCTGGACGCGGTCTGGGAAGTGGGTGTGGGGCTTAGGGACTCGCCAAAGCAAAGCCCCAGGGAGCTGCGGGTGAGTTTCTGCCTCCCCTCTCTCTTGACACTTGCCGCATCCCAAAGCTGCTTCCTTGTCCCTGTTTCATTGGAAAGAGCAGCAAAGGGCTGTTGTGGCAAGAGCTCCAGCAGAAGGAAGGGATGTGCCTTGAACTGCACAAAAATGCCATGGTTTGTCACTATCTGGCCTTGATTTTGATTGATTGATTGATTGAGTGAGTGATGCCTTTAGGTCAGTTTTTGGATCCTGGTGGGACTTGAATTGGTCTCCCCATCTATTCTCCACTGGGTTGGAAAAAAACAAACAAACATGGTGCAAGACTGAGGATAACGCCTGTCTCTGTCTTTGTGGATCTAAAATACATTGAAGTATCTTTATTTCAGTACTGCTTCATTAGAAAAATGTCTTCTACATAGCTCGGGATTAACATGGTAAACCAAATGCTAGAGAGGCTTAGTTTCAAATTGCTTTGCAGGGAGTCCTCAACTTGCCACCATAATTGAGCTCAAAGTTTCCGTTGCTGAGCAAGACAGTTGCTAAGTGAGTTTTGCCCCATTTTAAGTCCTTTCTGGCCACAGTTGTTAATTACTGTCTATTATTGCAGTTGTTAAGTTAGTAATTAAAGTTATTAAGTGAATCTGGCTTCCCCATTGATTTTGCCTGTCAGAAGGTTGCAAAAGGTTGCACATTACCCAGAACACTGCAACTGTCATAAATAACAGGCCAATTGCCAGCATTTGAATTTCGATCACATGGCCATGGGGATGTTGAAAATTATTTGATAATCTTCAGCCCTATCAAAATTTCTCAATTTAACCCAATTCCCAGATTGCTGCAAAAATAAGATGCAAGAAAGACTGGTGACTTCGGTATAAAGCTCATTGATTAGACAATATGAATATAATAAATCTACACACACACACATTTCTCTATTTTGGGCAGATAAAGTAGCATCATTGTCCCATGGTAAGTTGCATATTTTATCTTATATGTGTATGGGTTTTAAAAAAATATTTTTTATTTTCCTTTTAATGTTCCCTTACTATATACTATATTTTGATGGATTGGTTATTTTAACTGGGAAGTTGAGAATTGATGAGGTATATAGGTAGTCCTCAAAAATAATTTGAAATTATTTTTCTAAAATAATTTTAAGTACTAAAAATAATTTTATTGTCTATTTATGACCTTCATAGCATCCTTTGGTCATGTGATTGCCATCGCAATCCGTATATATTGTCCTATTCCTGGCGGGGGGGGGGAGATTCCGTTTTTTTTCTCCGCTTGCAGAGCAGAGAAACTGGAGAGAAAAGAGATTGCAAGAAAATAAGCTGTTTACTCTTCTATACATCAAAAGCAATGTGGTGGTAATGGCAGCCTGTGGCACTAGGAGATCTCAAGAGAGTAAGCTGTTAGTTCTTCTACACATTGAAAGCAATGTGAGTGTGCTAAAAAGATCAGGCAAGGAGAGATTGCCTACACAACTAATTTGCTTTTTTTTAAACCCTCTCTCAGAATGGAGAGATTGGTCAAAGAGAACTGTAAGCTATTTGTATAGTTTAGCTACAGCTCTCAACCCCAGGCTGAGGCATGATTACATTACTTTTGATGTGTACAAGACAGTAAGCTGACTTTAACTAGTCCAAGGGCCGAGGGAGTGATTAGGAGGCAAACGACAGTGTGAAACTACATAGTCTTGTCCCAAAGGTGCATTTTCAAGAGGCAGCTGGACTTTTGATTTCTCTTTGAAGACATTTCACTTCTCATCCAAGAAACTTCTTCAGCTCTGAAGCTTCTTCAGAATGAGAAGCAAAACGTCTTCAAAGAAAAATCAGAAAGTCCAGTTGCCTCTTGAAAAACTACCTTTGGGACAACCATGACCTGGGTGACTGAGAATCTCCATAGATATATAGCCTTGTCTCTTTCCAACTGGAAAGATCAGTTGCAATCATGTGGATTTCCCACTTAGGGAATGCCTTACTTAGCTGTGCAATTGCTTATCACAAGTAGAGTTGTTAAGTGAGAACTATCTGTATAATACGCATTCTTGGTTTGCAGGAGTTAGATCTCTTGTCCCTATATCATATACAGTCAGTACAGTTGCTTTGTAAGGATGCCCTGGTTTTTGATAACTCAGTTCACAACGAGTACCTACTTTGCTTTCATATGGTTGCAGTGTATATGCATGTGAATTTCAATGCTAAGAATTTATAAATGAACTCAATTTGTATGTATTAGAAATGTTAATAAAATAATCAGTGTGTATTGTGTTGTGAATTAATAGTAACTTGCAAATAAAGTGCAACTGATAAGCTATGTGTAATACTAATTTTTTTGATATGCCTGTATGATTATTTTTTAGAAGATCCACAAGACATTTATTGGTTGGCTCAATGTCTTTACCTTACATCACAGTATCACAGGGCAGCACATGCTCTTAGGTCAAGAAAATTAGATAAGGTAAGTGACCACAGACATACTATAGTACTTTATCTTTAAAAAAATGTATTTTGTAGCATGTGTGAGAACCTTTTTTTCTTGGTTAGAAAATATTTGCTGGGAGCAATATGTTAAAAGCCTGATGCCAGCAACAGAAAAGCTGGAGATAAAAATTAGTTCAGCCACACCACCACTTATGCAAATGCTACCACTATTATTTCTTTCTCTCTCTTTCCCATGGACACCTCTATCTCTTCCACTGGGCTAGAATTTTGCATTTGGTAAAAAGTACATACAGGATTCTTTTGGTATTTTGTTTAAAGCCAGAAAACATCCCTATAAGTACAAAACAGGTAGTTTTAGTTAAGTTATAGAAGAAATTATAAAATAGAATGAACGTAGAACTGGATGAATTGAATCAAAAAGATTCAAAAAAGGGCATATTGAGCATCAAGTCATCTTAATACAGTTCATCTTTAACTTCATCTTCAACTGAAAACTAATTAGAGTTTCTGTTTTCTTCAGTTACACGAAGCATGTCAGTACCTTGCAGCTAGATGTCATGTAAGTATTTAGTGACCTACAACACATTTCTAGTAAATTGCCAGTGAAGACATAACTCTAGTATAATACAGGATGGGTAGATATATGAAGGTAGAATTGTCTTTAAACATATAATTTAATTGTGATGTATGTGAATTGGTTAAGCAATACTTTATTTTCTATGCACTGCTGCTTCAATCATAAATGTTCATACTCTGAGTTTCTCTGTGTAGTATGCTGCCAAAGAATATCAGCAGGCTCTTGATATACTTGACATGGAAGAACCAATCAACAAAAGATTATTTGAAAAATACTTGAAGGATGAAAGTGCAGTGAAAGACTGTTCTAATGATTGGGAAATTTCACAAACATCAGTAAGTGTTACTTGGGGGTAAGCTTTGGAAGGTTATTGGAAGATCTAACTTTAGCTACATAAAAATAAAGTATTTTAGGAGTCTCCATTGTGTCTACATAGACCCATACTTTATTCATACCAACTTCAGTCTGATGTCCTCTAAAAAAAAGCCTTTCCCAACAAAACTGGAGGGTCCTAAGAGGGGAAATGCAATCTTACAGTAAAAGGATACAAGTGGGTATAATCTTTTTACTTCCTTGTTGTTTAAATAGACAACAAACGAATTTATAGAGCTTTGTATAAAATAAACTCTTGAAAGGCACATATTATAAAAAAATGTATTTCTCAGATGTAATTTGGGCTCAACTTCTAATTGAAAACCCAGATTTAGTCTCTGAATTCTAACCAATTCTTTCTTATTAGATCAAGAGTTCGATTTGCCTTTTGAGAGGGAAGATCTATGATGCTCTTGATAACAGAACTCTAGCAACATTCAGCTACAAAGAGGCTTTGAAACTTGATGTTTACTGCTTTGAAGCATTTGACCTTTTAACTTCACACCATATGTTAACAGCAGAAGAAGGTTTGGATAATATTTTTTCTTCCCATAATTAAAAAAAATATTTATAAAACATGTTGTATAAAATCCATTAATTAGCATATACAAACTAGCTTCATGTATCTTTTTATAAGGTTTAGGTTTTAGGACATTGCTGAGCACTAGGAGAAAGATTTGCCAACTGCTGCTTTTTTCTGTGTCCTAAAACAAACTGCCAAGATGCTAGTGAAATGTAAAACCCTGATATATGGAAAAATGGGAACTTTCAGATGCTATACAGTTTTTTAATTTTTATTTACTTCATTTTACTTTCAGAAAAAGAACTACTTGAATCTCTACCTCTTAGAAAACAGTGTACGGAAGAAGAACAAATATTACTGCATTTTCTGTTTGAGAACAAATTAAAAAAGGTAAATTTTTTAAAATAAATATTACGCTTATGACCTGTTTAGTGACCGTTCAAAGTTACCAGACCTTGGAAATAATGCTTCATTTCCTATAGTGACTCAGCATGTGAGAGCTCAAATGATGGAAATTGACAGGAAAAATGGATATTTCAATCTTTATTAATTTATTATATTTGTATCTAGCCATCAGAGACTCTTAGTGGTTAACAAAATACAAAGAAACACAATTCAAAACACATGCAGTTAAGCATAAAAAGTAAATAATACTGACTCGAAATTATAACTCCTCAAAAATAAGAGCAGTCTCATCCAGGCTTGGATCATCTTCTATTGCTAGTGGATGGCAAGTTTTGAGCAGTTTCCTGCTAGAGCAGTGATCCCCAACCTTTCTGGCTTGGTGGCCCAGTGGGGGTGGGGGTGGGGGTAGTTCTTTATGAGTGGCAGGCACAGGCATGTGCAGTTCCATTTGTGTGAGTGGTTGGGGCCACCTCTTGCATAAAGGGACCAGCACATGAGTGCAAGCAGCTGCCACTCATGTGAGAGGAGCTTTGCATGCAAGCACAAGTGGCCGCTGTTCACACAAGGAGAGCTTCTTGTGCAGGCATGCTTACACAGCCCAGTTCCAAACACCATAGCCTGGTAACTCACAGAGGTCCTTGGTGACTCATTATCATCTACAGGGATAATCTGGATATGGCAAAAGATGACCAAAATCCTTTCACATGCAGATCACATAATATCTCTGAAAATGAGGCACTTATATAAGATTACTTGAGGCAAACTGATAGAGGCCTTATCAGAACCAGCAAACAAGATATGGCCCTGAAGGTCTCCCAGATGCATCCTGCAGGCAGTTGATACACCTCTAGATCTCTAGTGTATCCTTGTGACTCAATTTCACACATAGATACTCACATCCCAGATCGGCATCCCTGATCACAGTGTCTCTGACCATCAATGCCACCTCCCAACTGTAGCATTGAGATTTCTGAATGACCTACCTGAAACTTGGAATAAATACAGCTTTCCTTTTTTCCTCTATTAAAAGGAATATTCTTAGCATCACATTAAATCCAAAGAAAAGGATAGGAAAAGTATTTCTTTGACCATAGCAAGGGTTTATTTAGGCAGAGGCCAATATTGGTGGAAGTGCAGAAAAGTAAACAAAGGTAGGCGTTCAAAGGCAGATTTCATTTCCTCTAACAGGTTTTTTTCTACAACTGTCTAGAGCACAGCAGCTTAGAGAAATAAAAATCTCCGTTTTTAGCAGACAATATGGTTGATACTGGATGGGCATGAGTAAGGACATTGAGCATTTACCTGTGACAATGCCATTTGAGGGAGATACTAAATGATACTTTGAATATCTGAACTGTTGAAAGGATAAAATGCGATGAGTATGCCCATCTCATAAACATATCAGTTGGTTTTTGCAAATGTTTTTTATCTTACTAAGCAAATATTTCTAGAGAAAACAGACTTTTAGAACTAAGGTGATGATATGAAAAGGATTCGTTTTCTCTGACAAGTTTTTCTGAGGTGCTATTTGTTTCTCAACTGAAATTTCTTATGCCTTTCAGTACAATAAACCTAGTGAAACACTGATTCCTGAATCTGTAGATGGTCTTCAAGATAATCTCGATGTAGTAGTGTCTCTAGCCGAAAGGCATTATTATAACTGTGATTTTAAAATGTGCTACAAACTTACTTCTGTGTAAGTATTTGCATTTGTGATAATAGAATTTACTTGTGATCATTCTTACATAGTTTAGCATCCTTGTGAAATAATTGTTTATCCTGTTTATTAAAATGGTTACAAGCTTATCTGTTTTAGTTTATAAATGTAAAGCAATTAATTATGTGCTTATAGTCTTTTGCTATGTTGGATTCAGTTAAGGATTTGTATTGCAGTACAGGAAGGGATTGTCATGGAAAGAATTAGAGTAAGTGGAGATGGAAAGGAACTTCACCCATGGAGAGCTCTATGAGGATAAGGCCATTTTGGAGGATGTCAGAAGGAAAATGCTATGAAGATAGGCTGCCAACATTTTTCTAGTATCATAAATTTGGCCTATACAGTGGAACCTCTGGTCACAAATACCGCTCACCATGACCAAATTGGGTGCCGACCAAAAATTTCGCAAACTGTTTGCATCTGGTCACAAACAAAAAGTTCTGAAACGAATTACAGTCGTGACCGGAGGTTCCACTATATGGCATTCTGGAACTGGAATAGGAATATTGTCCTCTCTTCTAAGAAACAGTATTGATGAAATAGTTCTATGGGGCACAAAATCATGTCTGTAATCCATCTTTTCATACTTTTTATTCTTTGGGGACAGTTGCTCTTAAGCTGTTTGAGCCACTTAATCTTTTTTCAGTCTTAAATATTGCCATTTTTGCTAACAAAGAAAAGCAGACTTTGCTGGCTGGGGAATTCTGGGAGTCGAAGTCCAAACATCTTAACGTCGCCAAGGTTGAGAAACACTGCTTTATCAATATATGTTGAAACCTCAGCCCTATAAAGTAGACCAGATTAAGAAACCAATGTCATATAGGCCAAGACTATTGTTAACAGCTATACTAACAGAATTTTGCATTTTCCCCTTCCTTCCCTTTTTTCCATGTCAACTAAGGAGGGGTCTTTCATAGCTATCAAATCTCTATTCCTGACTAAGGAATCAAGGGGATTTGAAGGAAACTGATTATTTGGGTTTGTGTGATTTAAGAAACTGCAGTCCTTTAGGGTTTCCAATCTGAAGATCAATAACAATGTTTTGGTTGTGCTTGAAGTGATTTTCTAAAAAAGTATAAGATCTTATTTGGGCTTATTTGTAGAGTAATGGAAAAGGATCCGTTCCATGCCAGTTGTTTACCTGTACATATTGGGACCCTTGTGGAGCTGAATAAAGCAAATGGTGAGGAATTGTTTTATGCATATGGAAAATGAGCAGATAAAGTTTCCAGGCATTTCCATTATTTTTATTTTCCCAATGCTGCTTTTATTGTGACTCATGAACAGACTTCACTTTATATCTAAAGATACCAATAATTTGTTATTGAGAATAAAATGGAGGGGGAGGAAAAGGTTTTCAGAAGGGAAGGTGATGTAATTGAATAGCAGGAGGAAGGGGCTGTATTGCAAAGAAATAAGAGACAACTAAGTCCAGATGTTTTGTGTGAAAGAAAGAGACAGCACATCCCTAATTGTTCTTGGAGTATATGGTAGATGGAGATAGTGGAGGTCTGCCAGGCTTAGTCTGGCAACATTCTTGTCTATAGATGGAGAAACAACAAAGAACTCAGCTTTGAAAAAGCATCACCTGTCATTCTTAGTTTTGGATCCTGACAGCTGCCAGACTGTAAGTATCTTGGCTTGATCCATGCCTGGAGCTAGGCTTGGGAGCTTAGCAGCAATTGCAGCTCAAAACTAGCAGCCACACCAAGACCACCCAATTCCCACAAATGCTCAATTTCACTGCACACATGTTGTGCATTGACAATAAAGGATTGAATTGAATGCAAAGACTTTTGGAGAATGACAGGGACTGTAGGACACTTTTCAATACTTTTATGTGTCTTGTTTATGTGTCTCAGCCAACCAGTAAGGATGTAATGAAGTTAAATCTGCTTCACCAGGACAACAGGCTACAGGCAGTGCTCAGCTGATGACTACTAGTTCAGCAACCAAAGTTATGATGGTGCCAGATATGGGGAATATATGTCTAGTCCTTGATGTTGCAGCACTTAGAAGCATCTCTGCAGTCACGCAATTGCAATTCAGATGCTTGGCAACTGGCTTGTACTTAAAGATACAGTGCCCCGCAGTCACACGATCACTATTTGCAGCCTTCTCTTCTGGTTTCCCACAAGGAAAATCAATGGGAAGCCAGCAGGAGATTGCAAATCCCTCTGATAAGTCAGTCCCACGCCTGCCACTTTTTCTACTGAGAAGCCCCTGGGCAGCAAGGTGAGTGGGGCCTGGACGGGCAGGCAGTATGTGCTTCATCATCCACCCCTTCATTCTATTCAGCCAATGGCCTGAGAGAGGCTCTGTTTCCTTTCTATTTGTGATGTAATGATTTCCATATTTAATGAATAATATTAACCCAAGAGCTTGCTTGTAAGATTTAATTATTTTTTCAAACATGGATAAATCATTGCACCATACTTTTGGGTCTGCATTACAAACTTTTTTTAAAAATCCCTTTTACAAGAAAAAAATGATTTTGTGTTAAAATGAGTTGATATTGCACCTAATTTTACAGTATTTAATTCACTAAGCATGTAGATTTCAGTGCAGTCACTAAGATAGTGTAACATTGATTCATTTGTACTGGAAAAAAAAGACTTAAGAAGTTGGTAGAGATAAGACCCATTCAGATTCTTGTTTCTAACAAAAAAGTTGGCATCTTATAAAACGCAAATTGGAAGTTGATCCAATAAATAAAAATTGTACCTATACTACTTAATTAATGTGCAGCTTACATAGTACCTGTTAATTAGAGAAAGTAACTGATGTCTGTATGTTTTTGAAACTCAAAATGGACATTTCTACCACTTGTTCTGATCATTTTGTTATTTTTAAATTTTGTTCATTTGAAAGTATTTTTAGTCTGGTTTCTTTTCAGTTTACATTCTTTTTAAAATCATGATATAATTATTGTTTTTATGTAAATAGCTGAACATATGCATTCTATTTTTCTAGAACTTTTCTATCTATCTCATAAACTGGTGGATTTGTATCCAAATAATCCTGTAAGTTATATACTTATTTTTAATAGTACTGCTATAACTTAAACAAAAGACCAATATTAGTATATACATAATGAAATACACAATTTGATAAGTGAGGATTTTAAAGTTGATTCGTGCACAAACACTCAAGAAACTGTCCAGTATAAACATTCCAGTTCAGACACAATTTATGTGAGAAGATTGCAATAAATCTAAATATTTGAATTTGATCAATCTGCCATGATGAGGGACACCTGTATTATAATTGTGGAACTGTATATTGGAATAATATTCTTTTTTGTAAAGTGGGAAGGCACACAGGCCTTGGACCCTTGCCTTGTAAAGAATTTCTAAGGAAATGTAGACCTTGGCATTAGATTCTTTAATCAGGGGATTTCCGATTCTGGGGAATTAAACATTTGTCTCTGATACTTATTCTAGGCTTTAGAGCAGGAATTTGCTCCACTGTCATATGAAACTTTGTGGTTTGCAGAAGGATGAGGTGATGACAGATTTTCATTAGTTAATCAGATGCTGCAGATTTTTTCCCAGAGGACATTGTTAATAAAAATGCAAGTAATATAATAATGCAGAGCCGAGAAGATTAGAAAAAGAAAAGTGAAAATTGTCCTCTTTATATTTTGTTTTTTATTCAAGCATGGAAAAAAGCAATTATGTTTCCAAGGCCTCAGAAAAATTCTGAGGCAACACAGAATGGAATGGCAGCATAGTTAGGATTCTGGTAGGATATTCTTATTTAAACTAAAGTTACCAATATTACCATGTTTAATGTAGAATGCATCAAAACAAAAGAGAAAGGGTTATGTTATCATCATCTGTCTTAAATAACACAATACTTATAATGTTATCAGAATCCATTCTGCTTTCTGCTTGCCAACTAAGAAATATTTTCTCAGCAACAAAATGCTCTGAATTCAGCACTGCAAAAATAAGGAATTGCCTCAAACAGAAGTAATTGTTCAAGAAAATGTACAGAAAAAACCCACTGGCAACTACCTATGTATTTGTCAGAGCAAGGCTACGAGTTTCACCAATTTTGGACAGCTTACTATAAACATTTGCATATATGCCTTTTAAAGATAAAGAATCACATCTGCATTTATATACTGTAGTATTATTAGATTCCTGAAATGTTACTTTTTGTAATTTATATTACTGTAATAATTTATGTTTAATTTAATTTTTGGTTTTAGGTCTCTTGGTTTGCTGTAGGATGCTATTATCTCATGGTTGGCCATAAAAATGAACATGCCAGGAGATACCTGAGGTAAATTTTACTCCCTGAGAATTTCAAGCTAAGAATGTTTGTCATTCTTAGAATCTATGTTTTGAAGAATAGCATTTCTGTTAAGAGTTATTGATTAAATATTGCAAGTTTAATATGCTGTTGTTTTGGAAAATTGTGGTGTTTTTTTTTTCTGTTTCAGTAAAGCCACTACACTAGAGAGAACATATGGGCCAGCATGGATAGCATATGGACACTCATTTGCAGTTGAGAGTGAGCACGATCAGGCCATGGCTGCATATTTCACAGCAGCCCAGTTGATGAAGGGGTATGTCACAATTCCAATTCCTAGGGAATATGAATGCAAGTTCCAATCTGCATTGGTCACCGGGACCAGAAGTTTACTCTTCTAAGCTTTTGGACTCATACTGGAGCCCATCCTCAGGGAACCTCTATAATGGAATATGTGCTTTGGACTATTCGATGAGTCATATGTATGTGGTACTTTCCTACTGGTTGATTGGTGTATTGATGGCCGACGACTGGCTGTTGTTTCCTTGTGCTGCCCTCGGCTCCTATGTACCTGATAAGCTGATGGTAAATCAGCACTCCTGTTGATTGACAAGGGGCCTCTCAGGCTTCAATCATTTCCCTGGCTATCTTTGTACCTGCACAGCCAATAATTTTAGTAGCTGTGAAATTGAATGTATATCCTTGTTCATTGCAATGTGAGGCTACCAATGAGTTTGGGTCTCCTTGTGTGACCACTCGCTTGTGTTCTTGCAATCTGGTGGTTAGCTTCCTCCCTGTCTGCCCTACATAGTCTTAGGGACAATCCATGCAAGGGAGCCGGTCGATTACATTAGAAGTATCTCCCACATCCAAGTGATTTATGCAATGTATGATTTATCCTTGTAGCCCCTGGGCGGTATGCGATGCAAATGTGCGATGCCCATGTGCAGATTTTCCAAGAAGCTACATTCTACCACATTATCAATATATTTGCCTTCATTTATAATATCAATGCAGTTTGATGGCAATTTGAGGGAACATTCATATTTAAAGAAAAATGGAATTAAAACAGGTTAGCATTTACACCAGGATACATATTAGCCTTGTCTAATTGAACTTTGTAACTGTATTTCATGAATTGGTGAGTGGAATATATTTTTGAGGGGGTTGGATATACTTTATAATATCGTTCTGTATTCTGCTTGTAAGATTTATGTTTCATAGAAACAAGAAAATTTACATTTTTCTCCCTTTTATCTTTGTTTTTGCAGTTGCCATTTGCCAATGTTGTACATTGGACTAGAATATGGATTGACTAACAATTCAAAATTAGCTGAACGCTTCTTCAGCCAAGCTTTAAGTATTGCACCTGAGGATCCTTTTGTTATGCATGAAGTTGGGGTGGTAGCATTTCAGAATGGGGAGTAAGTATTTTTTGTTACAGTTTGTACAAATGAAACATACTGGTGTATACTGCATATTATTCTACATACTAGATTAAATTACAGCGCTACAATAGAAGCATTTATTACTGTTATTGTAATTCTTAAATTTAAGAAACAAAATATGTGCTGACAGAGAGCAATGATTTTTTTCCCGTGATTATACATGTTATTTTTAAAACCTGAGAATTACTCTCTCAACTTTAAGTAGTCATATATTCTTGTACTAATAACCCCCCTCATAATTTCATAAATTGCTGACTTTAGAAAAGCATGTAAATGTGTCAGCTTTTTAAAAAAAGATACTTTTCATGCTGCGTTCTTAATTCATTTTTTCCTCCAAAGTGTTTAAGATAATTAAAAACAAAAGAAAGAAAATCAACGTATTTATTTCATATGCATTGAAGGTATCACAATGAATGGGTTTTGTGCTTAAGATCGTCATGTTTAATGTATCAGCACTTCATACACACTTGTTCTTTTGAGAAATAGAAACTGGTCTTCGTCAGCCATAATCTTTTCATAAATTCCCAAGACAATAAGAGAAACAAAGGAATAAGAAAGTCTGTTAGTGCTTTGGATGAGCAACCATATTGAAAAAGTTTAGTTAACTTTGTCCTATCTATATTTACAAATTATGTATTAATTTATCTGTCAAAGCAGTACCCATGTGTATTTTTTATTCAAACGTGGCTGGAGGGATCTTACATTGACTTCAGCCTCTTGGTCTCCTTTCATGCTCATAGTAATAAAATAGCCTAATTAAGTCTGTGATTATTACATTTTCACTGGCGCCTTGGAATATGAACAATGATAGAATGGATTAATACCTAATTATTTCTGATAAAATATAAATAATTGAGACATCGTATGTTCTGTGCACAAAATAAAATATCCTTTCATCTATAAATTTTTTTTAAAAGACCTAAACATCTAATATGAAGTGCTTTATTTTCTTTCAGCTGGAAAACTTCAGAAAAATGGTTTCTTGATGCACTAGAAAAGATCAAAGCTATTGGAAGTGAGGTACTTAGTTATATATATTTTTCTTACTAATACTGTTTGCTACAAGCTAGTGCTATTTTAAAATATAAATGTAGAAGATCTCTTGACCCCCAATATTCAGCTGATAAAAGACTTCAAGATGTATATACATGGTCTTGTAAGTATCGTGTCAATTCATATAAGGCTTCATAGGTGATAACCAGCACCTTGAATTGAACCTGGAAGCCTATAAGTAGCCAGTGAAACTACCGAAAAACAGTATAATGTGACCAAACCTACTTTTCCTATTAGCAGCCAACTCTCTGCATTTTAATATCAATTGCAGCTTCCAATTCATTTTCAAGAGTAGGGTATGTTGCATGAAGTGACAATGGCATGAATCACTTTCTGATGGGCTTTCTACACCAAATATCTCTACAATTTGCATACCCATCAAAGCTGGGCAAAGGCCCTGGTCATTTCCTCAATATGCTACTTGAGCAGCAACCAAGCACATAGGAAGACCCCAAAATTAGTGATCTGATTCTGTTCTATTCTATTCCATCCCATCCCATCCCATCCCTGCCGATCCCTATTCTTATCCCATCTATTTTAGATGGAACGCAGTCCAGAGCTGAACTAGGGAATCACGTTAAGACAGATTTATCACCTACAATTATCCACTTCATTATCAAAATTAATCTGAGCTTGTTATGACTTATCTAGTCCTCATGGCATCTAGATGCATAGGTTAGAATCTCCATAGCATGTCTGGCCTATCCAAAGAGTGGTGATGTACCATTGACTATCAGCAACATACCTTAACCAAAACCAACAAATTAATTCCCAGAGCAGTTTTCCTCATCCATATTGCAGTACAGGGCTGACATACAGTAGCTGTAGATTCCAGTATTTGTACAAATGGGCACAATCATGAGCATGATAACTTTTATTGATTTGCTTTTAAATTTTTATTAGCTAATATTGTCTTTTTCCAGGTAATCATATGCTCAAAAGAACTGCATAATGCTGCATAGTAAACCTCACAATTATTCTAATTAGAATTTATAATGTAGGGGGTTGGTTGCTGTTAAATGGGAAAATATCAGTCAAGAAACTCCAAATATTCTGGATGCTGTTATACATTACTGAGAAAGAATTTCTAATAAATTCTGTATTCATTTATAATACATTGTATAGTTTGGCATTCTAAAAGATTGCATTAAATCTAATCCATTTGAAGATGTCCTTATATGCATATGCACACTCTCTGACATAAGTTATCTTATTTAAGTGGGGCCTTTCCTCAGAATGATATTTTTTTATATATGATGTTCTTTTGCTACAGGTGACTGTAGATAAATGGGAACCTTTACTAAATAACTTGGGCCATGTGTGCAGAAAGCTGAAGTAAGTATGTGCGTGTGGAGATTAAAGGGAGAGAATTTTTAAACTGGTAGTTATTATTTTAAGTTTCTTTATTTATGTTAGTCTTTTTTCTGTAACTTATGAAAATCTTAGCACTGTAGAGGTAGACAGGAAAAACATCCCAGAAGATAAAGTCAAAGTATTCTTATATTATAAGAGCTGGTGTGGGATAATGGTGAAATGTTTAATTTTTGTTACTTTAGTTATTTATTTCCTGTTGGACTTGACTAGGACAT